>WBMV01000503.1:707246-982246 GCA_013396655.1 Campylorhamphus procurvoides | reverse complement strand
TGGGTTAACTTTGAACCACTAAGGTTCATGCAGTGGCAAGGGGACTATGTGCCCACAGCTGATCTGTATTATGAAATGATGAATATTTTGTAGAGGCATCACAATGCAACAGTGATATTTAGTGCCTTGTCTTCTCATTTGAGACACAGGTGTTAAAATGAAACACCTTAGCCCTATCTACACTGGGGGACAGAAGAGTAACTGAGCTCTCAAGATCTTAAAGGTGTCCCACTCCCTGTCACAGTGGGACACAGGCACACTACCTGTCACTCTTCCTCTCCTCCCCATTATCTGTGCCCTGACACCTGTGACATACACAAGGGTAGGTGAAATTCAGCCATGCAATGAGAATTTCATAAAGGTCCNGACAAGACCAGCCACAAAAGCGGAACCAGGACTAAACAAAAAGACCCAGTTCAGACCGCTCAGTACGGCTGTTGGTGGGCAGAGGCCCCCCGCCGTCCAGCGCTGTATTTTGCTCGTATCTTACTTGCTACAATTAACAAAAATAAATTCTGATTGGAAATGACTTTTTGCAGTCGCAATTTATAACAGTCCCTAAAAAGGGTCACTGAAAGATGAGTAGTTGAAGACACACCACCATGCCCAATATCCACAGATCTATGTGGACACAGGTTGTGCGTGGGAACAGACTCACAATATCAGAAGTGGAATAAATCATGCAGGAGATCAGTCTCTGAAGAAGATGAAGAACCCAGCCAGAATGCCTCTTTTACTGTATTGTAAACCCTGAGTTACCCTTTTCCTTCCCCAGGCCCCTTGGGAGAAAACCCCTTATCTTCCTAATTAGTATGCAAGCCTTAGCTAGGCTATGTGAAACCTCCGATTGGTCTGTTGTTAACCCTTTCCCCATTAGTTCCTCAACTCCTGTAGGTTGTGAAGCCCTATAAATACCCTGGCCAGGCAAATAAACTTCTTCTCGGCTTTCCTGCCCCAGGGCCTGTGTGTGTCTCTTTGCTGGGATGTCTGGAGGCCACGTGGCTGAGAGGGGGACGGGGAAGGGGGGAGTGAACCTCCTAGCTGCCGCGGTTGTGAAGAACAGCATTAGAAATGAAGGAGTACAGACTCAACAGAAGTTTGCAACATTCCAGCATTCCTAGTTATCATTTCCTGGTAATTTATAACCCAAGCTTCCACTGCCTACAGATAGCCAGCTCTTCTATTTTTTGTCTTGACTGAAATTTGAGTAAAACTAGCAAAAAAAACCCAAATCAACCAAACCAAAAAAAACCCACCCCCAAAATAAACAAAAGCCCCCACATTTTGATGTTGTGCTTTGCTCATCTTTAAAATTAATATTGATATCATACATTAAAATTCTAATACACTAATATGCATTAAATCATTTTTGTTCTCATCAGCCTAAGCAAACTACAGATTTTTAGAGGTCACTGTATGTTTTTCACTTGTGAAAAATCTGGCATCAAACTCTATTTTAAAAAAGGCAAATAACAGTGAACCAAATAAGGTTATGGTTTCAATAAGGTGAAGAACATCAACCGAACCAGCTGGTAATTCTCAGGGCTGAAATGAATATTGGTATGAAAATAAGTATATCCAAGACACCATTCAACCTTTTGAAGTGGTATAAAAGTTGTCAGGTTTCTGACATTCATACACATGACAGTTCTTCCAGCTCTCACAAGGTAAACAATCCTGTTTCATTTAATTTCTACTGATATTTCCTCAATCATCATCTAATGATTGAGACAGTAGATTAGGATTCAGGAGACAGTTGCGTGATTTTGGCCTCTGCGATAAACTTTCTTCACCATCTTAAAAGGCAGAGTTCAACAAACCCTTTCAGGTGCTTTCTGTACACTAAATGTTACAAGGTGTTCTATGAAATGACCTTCCTTTCCTTCTCACATTTTCTGAGAGATAATACTTCACAGTTAATCTTTCTAGTCTCCTGGATGAGTTCTTGATCAAAGTCTTGATCAGTATTCTAACCACTGGGGTACTGATTAAATTGCATCTGTTATATGGTGAGAGGAAGACAGGTGGGGACCACATGCTTTTTTAATTTTTTTTCTGAAGTTGTACAAGATAAGAGGGAGAAAGGGGAGCAGAACTAAGTACATTGGCGGTACCTGGCAAAGAAGTGCCTGTTTCTGCCTTTGTTTTGCAGGTTTTTTTCGGGAGAAAGGACTCCTTAGACCGTCTGGTGGATGCAAATACAGCAATCATATCCTGGAATGAGTGTTGAAGGCACATTCTTTTCCTCTTGATAACTCTGAGTGACTCCCTAAGCAGGGTCCTGATTTTGGTTGCTCCTTCCCCCAGACTCGTCTCATTTCACAGAAAGCCAAATGTAGTCTAAGTCTTTGGATGTCAGCATAGAGAATAGGAAATTGAAAAGATGTCTGAAACACTCAGGCTTGCACTGCATATTGTCAAAAGCAAACTTTAGCCTAGGGAGACTAATCATCCCAGGATGACTCCACAGAGTGAAAGAAAGAGAGGGAAACTCCAGTGGTTGATTCAAAGCCTATCTTCAAGCACCATAAATCATGCTCTGGAAATATCTGACTACAGTAACCTTTTGTGAATAATCCTTAGTTACCTTTCTAAGTTTAATCCTTAACCTTTTTCCTCCACCTCTGTAAAATAGATCTAATTGTATTTCTTTCCTTCAGAGAAATATTGAAAAGATACACTTATCCATGCACACCAGTCAAGTTTTCAAAGTATCCATATATCAATAGATAAGTACAATATGTGAGTTTATTCAAACACCATTTTTATTTGTGTTGCTGTAAAAATACATAGCCCTGTTAAGAAGAAGTACTATCATTGAGAAAAAACAAATAAACCATGGCCATTCAGTATGTGAAATCTCTAACTCCTTAGTAGAACTAGCAGATGCATAGTGACTCCATGGAGAGAATATTTCTGTCTTTTCAATAAATATTTCATCCTTGAATAACTGCTATGAGATTATTACCATACAGGTCACTTTCTTTTTTGACTAGACAATTAAAAATTCTATAATTAAAAGGCAAAGGAAGTGATTCTATTAATCTGCAAAAGCTTTTTCACAATAGTTATCTACTAGTATGTAGGGAAAGCACTAAGAAACTGGGTTAAAACCTGTCACTTTATTTATTATACACTTGAGCTTTAGCCTCTGTACACAGAAGCAATAGCAAATATCTGGTTACCTCTATCCTTTCAGGATTGTGAACAGTTTGCACACATTTTCTAGAAGTCTCATTTGTTTCAGGAAGGGTTCAGGAAGATTCCAGAGTGCAACTATGACACTGTTGCCTTAAGGAAGGGGGAAAAAACATTCCAAGACAACTTTATATGGGTAAAGAAGAGAAGAGTTCTTTTACTTATAGGGTTTTTAGGGTACAGAATATAAAGGAGTATAAAAGAGTATATAAAGTATAAAAAGTATAAAAGAGTACAACATGTGTTGATAAGTAACAGATAGAAAAGACCGGTGCTAGGATGAACTCATGGCCTCAGGAATACCATGTGAGCTCTTTTCCCAGCACCACCGCTTCAAAACATGTAGAGTAAATTAACCCGAAAGGTGTCCCTTTCATTTAATTCCCAGCTGTTTCCAGCCACCCTGAGCCACTCTGCTATGTCTTACCGAAGCAAACCAGGGACCACCTGTCCCTCCCAGGTGAAAAACCCTTTCACCCAACAGGCTGGGAANCATGGCACGCCTCTCCCAGAATTGAGTTGGAGGTCTTAAGACCCCTTTGCCTTATTGGAGCTTCTCCAAGGTTGCTGGGCTTTGCTTTCTTGTTTTGACTAACATGGTATCTAGTTGCCTTAGCTCTGGTACATGTTTTCTTAGCGCAGTGTTCCAGCTATTATCTGACCCTTAAGACAGCTAACACAGGGTTAGATGTTGTTAGCTATGCTATATGTGAGAAGTAAACCTAGAAGTATAAAAATCTACAAATTCATGAAAACCCTAAGGCAACAACACCGTTTAAAATTCAAGCAAACAGTATTTATTGCAAAGAAGTAACAAACAAAAGAAAAAACAAACAATCAAAAACCAACCAAAACCAAACCAAAACAAAACCACAAAAAAACCCACAAAAAAACCAAACCAAACCAAACCACCCAACCAAAAAAAAAACCACAACAAAAACACCCCAAAAACTGAGAAAAGTGAACAGACCAAAACAAAACAAATTCCAGGACAGCTCCCACACACCCATACACCATGCACACAGTTACTATACTTCTTACACACTTACTATACCTCTTACACAGTTGCTATACATACCAATCCCAAAGTGCTCAAGACCCCCAATATGAATGGATGCTGCATCCTTGGGCTTCAGTAGGCTCAGCACACTTAGCAGGCGTCCCCACAGGAGGCAACATTGTCCTCTGTGCCAGTACATACCTCCACCTGGAGCAGGAACTCTGTTTTTTACGTGCTTGGTCTGTGACATCTGTCTGGGCATATTTGGCCAGCACACACTCAGATAGAGGCCTCTAGTCCCTCCCCCGCATTACATAACCAGAAATCTCCCTGCACCTGCACAGTGTATATCAAGGGTCTCCCTTTTTGGGTTGGTGGTCATTACTTCATTACCCTCCTCTTCTTGTTTTCCTTGACTTGTCCTTGACTGGCTGTCGGCAGGTAGCCAGGCTACAAAAGTTTCAGTGTACACAGGATGCTTCTCCTCCAAGGCCAGAGCCTCAATTATCAGTTCTTGTTTTCCATAGCTTGGCAAGAAAAGAACCAACTCCTGCAGGCATCAAGGTCAGACACAGATCAAAATAATAATGTCTTATCACTCCCTAATACACCATTGGTACCAATAGTACTGATATTCTCTTTAGTAGCTTTATCAGTGATCTGGACAAGGCAATTGAGGGCACCCTCAGTCAATTTACAGACAACACCAAGTTGGATGAGAGTGTTGATATGTTCAGGGCAATGATTAAGTCACCATCCCTGAAGGTATTTAAAAGGGATGTAGATGTGTCATCTAGGGACATAGTTTAGTTGTGAACTTGGCAATGCCAGGTTAACAGCTGTACTCAGTGATCTTAGAGGTCTTTTCTAACTTAAAATATTCTGTGATTGTATGAGTCTATAATAAGAGTTGCAGGTTTATGCATGGAGAGAGTAGTCTGTGCCCTAGGGAATTTTTAAACAGCAGAATAAAATTGAGAACTGTTTTCACCTGCTTTAAAAAGAACAACTACAATCCTTGTTGAAAGCATAGAATAGTGTACAGGTATTATTGACATAACTGAACCACTAGCCAAGAAATCAAAAAGTAGGGCATCTCTGGTGATGTTCTTTGATTATTATTCCATTTCAAAAACCAGACACAGAAGCAGGTAATCCAAGAATTAGAATTTTCTTTATATTCTTTGAAGTGAGTTGCCACTGTTTCACAGCAGTTCCTGTATATCAAACAGGCTTTCATTATCTTACACTTAAGAAGAAAAGGCAAGGTTTTACAGCAAGATACTGCACATGTATCTGATATTCTAGATAATTTTTAACCATTTCAACAGACAAAAAAATGGCTCAATCATATTGCAAAGGAAAAGAATCTTATGGCTTTTTCCCTTATTTTATAATTCTTAAAATACTCAGATGTAAGCAATCCCCTATTCTTTCTAGCTTTCTTCTCAAGCACTACCTGCACTCATTGTAATCACATAAATAAAAAATTTTAAAAAAGAAAAAAATTCAATAAGTCTTGAAATCTAAGAAGTTACTTGTCACTTACTTACAGTCAGTTGAGAGTATAGTCTATAACCTATACTCTTGCATGTGATTCTGGGTATATTTTTTGGTCATTATTTTGAGATTTACTTAACCAGAAAATGGAAACATAAAAAAAAAGTAGAATGGAGGCATAGATGAGCTGATAATTTGCCATCTTCAGGTTAGCCTGAAGGTTAGATGATAAAAGGTCTTTTTACAGTCCTATTGCCTTTTTCTTTTTGTAACATTCTAATATAAGATGATCTTTCTTATTTCACAAATTTTGTTTATTCATATGGATGGATGGCCTTCTTAAACGGTGATCTAGGCAAAACACAGAACTCTACTGCACTGCTCAGTTGCAACAGTCAAAAATTGGCAGAGCCTTTCAAAAAGCTAAGCATGGGTAGAGCTGATTCTCTGTTCTGATTTCTTTCATTTGCTCAAAACTTATTGCAGTTTTATTCTGATCCTGTAATTTTCTTCCAGAAGTCTTTGGATGATTAGCATCTTTTCTGCAGAACTGAGATGCTGAACACATTCAAATCCCCCACTGAACAGCAGCACATGCCGGGAAAGATTAAATAATACAGCTAATTGCACAGCTAGGATACATACCTCTTAAGTAACTATCATAGCCTTTGGTCAGTTAACAGTTAAAGTATATAATCTGAACTCTTTTCTGTCCCTCTGAGCAATGTTTTCAGAAGTCAATCAATTTCCAAACCTGGGGAAATTTGTATCCCTAAAGAGTTTCTTCAGACACTGAAGGCATTCACATAATATAAGCAAATATGCACAAAAATGACTATTACACTTCCACTTATTACTGTTAGCAATATTAATCATGACTTTACAGCCTCTACATTCCATGTTCCATAAAATGAAATGTCGGTGGTATTATAAAAGGTCTAAGCCTATTTAAAAACATTAATACCATCAATAAATATCACTATTTGCTCATAAGGCTAGACACTGTAAGTGCTAAGTTCAACTTGGCACTTGATTATGATAAGCTTCTTCAGTTTCAGTTCATAATTGAGGAAAAAGAAGAACCTGCTTCTTAGTTTGTTTTCTCAGCTTAATCTTCAGTTTAATACTCCTTTCAGTATTAAACCTGATTAGCTTTATTGATGTTTAGAATATTTGGGCCCAAGTGATGAATTTGTCTAAAAGAAAGGTTTCTTTTTAACATGAATGCAATAGTAGGCAAAGGCGAATGTTTTCTAGACCTTATAAAAACACCGTATCAGATCCCATGATGTTATTTATAAATATATCTAAAATGGTTCACATAACTGTAATAAAACAAACAGGTTGGTTGCTGAAAGCAGAGTTTGATACTTCTGATTTCCAAATCAAATTATTCAAATCTTAGTGCCTCAAGGCAATGTAGAGTATGTACTTATTCTAGGACTTTTGTTACTGACAATCACAATACCTTGTGGCCTCTGACCACAAGGGAGAATTCATTTAAGGATATGAACTTGAATGAGCAGCCTGTAAGCAATTCGTTTACACTTACCAACAAGCAATCCAAAAATCAATATACTGATTTACAGATAACTAATGGACTTGTCTGAATGTTCAAGTGATCAAAGCACATTCCTTTATCTCCAGCAAATGCAGATAATAAGAAGTGTTATACCAGACCCTGTTTCTAGAATAGTACAGTAAGCAGTGAGCAACCACAATCAGCTGCAAATTGTACTGTTTGGTATTTCTGTATCCCATGCACCACACACTGCTTTCCTTTGTGTACCAGAGAATAGTGTATGTTTCATGTACTTCTTGTCAAAAAACTATTGATAATATTAATAAGAAAGAATTTCCATAAATATTTTGGTGAATTTGGTTCCCTGTGACATGTTAGCCTATTACATCTAATGTGGTTGGCCATTTGGATGATTGCCAGAGAATAATGGAAACAGCTGTGAATTCTGGAGGTTTCATATGCAGGGATGTCCACTGGCACTGTCAAAAACTGGCTGTGAACTAACCATATCCCATTTGACTGAAACGATTAACAGCAACTGTAGTATGTAACTCATGAGAAAATCTCGATACCCTCATAATCCAGCAGAATCCAACCAGCTCATGTAATTACCTCTCTCAAAGTGGTCTTTTTGTGTTTGGGGAAAAAAAAATATATTTCAAGTAAGTTCCATCCAGTCAGACACATGCACATCTAAATTCCCCCAAAGCAATGCACTAAGTGCATATGAATAAGTAAGTTGTACCTCTGTAGCTGTTCTTGGAATGAAAGGTTTGCTTATCTGCCATTTACAAAATCATGTTCTTGGATTTTGGGTGAGCTGTCACTTCTAAAATCTTCTGGCACAAGAAACACATAAGTGAGAGCAGTGAATATTGTTCATCTTGACTTTACCATGGCTTTTGAGACTACCCTCACAGACAAATTGATGAAATACAGACAAGATAATCAGAGAGTGAGGTTTATTGAAAACTGACTGAACTGCTTAGTTCAGTTCATGAAGCTATGGTCAGCTTCATGAAGTCGAATTGGAGGTCAGTCAGTAGCAAGGCACCCAGAGGTTGATAGTGAGACCAATACTGGGTAACATGTTCATTACTGACCAGAATTAGGACAGACTAGACCATCAGCAAAGTAGCAGATGATACAAAGTTAGGAGGAGTAGTTTGTACATGCTTGTGTTGACATTCAGCCAGCTGGAGAAATGGGCTCACAAGATCTTAATGAAGTACTGAAAAGAAAAATTGTAAGTTCTGCATCTGACTCTATGTGCACTACATACATGACTGGCTGACTGGAAAGAAGTTTTGCAAAAAAACTAAAAACCTGGAGTGCCCTGGTGAACGTTAGGTGGAATATGAGCCCTTGCAGCGAAGAAGGTCAACTGCCTTCTGGACTGAATAAGAAAAAGCATTGCCAGGCAATCAAGGGAGTGACCCTTCTCCTCTGCTAAGGCCTGATGAGACATATCTTGGTCCATCTCTACACTCACCAGTACAACAAAGACACAGACGTACTGGCATAGTCCAGAGTAGAGCCACAAAGATAGTTAAGGGAGTGGAGCATCCTTCATATGAAGAGAGGCTGAGAGAGCTGGGATTGTTCAGCCTGAAGAAAGGAAGGCTCAAGCGGTTCTTATCTGTGTGCACTAATACCTGATGGGGGAAGCAAAGACTGTTGTCAGGTTTTTCTCATTTGTGCTCAGTGACAATACAGGAGCTGACAGGCATAAATTGAAATTTGTGAAATTACATAAGAAAGTGTTTTCAACTATGAGGATAGATGAACACTAAGACAGGTTGCCCAGAGAGCTTCTGAAGTCTCTACTCTTGGCGGTAATCAAAACCCAACTGGGCACAGCCCTGAACAACCTGCTCTAGTTAATCCTGATCTGAGCAGGGAAGGCAGATCAGATGATCACAAGAGGTCCTGTTGGACCTCAACCATTTTGTGATCTGTGATTCTGTAAGCAGATTAAGATAGTAAAGCATCTTGTAATTTCATAAGTTTAAATGAACTTGTACCAAATTGAATCACTTTCTTTCAGGTGCAACACTTGCTTTGCAAACACTATTTGCTTGTTATTTATAGCCTGTGAAACCTTGACCACATCCAGTTCTTGCTGCTCTTCTCATTCCTGAGTTCTGTTGATCCAGGAAATGATAATTGGGAATGTTCATTCTCCAAAAAGAGTACATCCTCATGAAAATAGACTGGAGTCTCATAATCATAATCTTCAAACCTGGCTATTTCTGTTTCTTATCACTCATTTTCCTTTTATATTATCCATTGTTGTAATTGCCTCATGGTCTGCCCATCTCTCAGCAAATAAATTTCAGCAACAATTAATTGGAACTCTTTATTATATTTTGCTTACATTGTACAGATTTATTTTTCTTTTTAAACCCCACAGACTACTGAAAAATTATAGTTGTGTTTATTTGTATTTTTAATTCCCATTGCTTTGCCTAGCAGTTTGTGCTACCTTTTGTTTAATGACTAGGTTGATTCCATTTCTGTGGCCTTGAAAAAGTTACTTCAAGTTAAACTCTTTCAGAAAGAGCTATCAACACAGTAAAGACTGTCATAAAAGTAGATTTAGGAACAATGGACTATTTTCAGTTCCTTTTGACATTTTGATCAGAATATTGTGGTAGCCCCATTTCCCAAAAAAGGAAACCACAACAGCCCACCAATGTCAGTATCAACAACCAAACACTAAACAGTTTAAGAAGGTATTCAATTGCAAGATTTACTGGGTGATATAAAATGTTCATTATTGTAGTCTTAGTCAAGTTGCTTAAGTAAATAGTTTCAAGAGTGTTTCAGACAATTTCAGAGTATACAGTAAGTCCTTTCTCTGCCATATCTTCTGGCTTTTGTATGAACATCTTCCTCAAACCCAAGACTGAAGTTCATGACCATTAGACAATAGTAGAAAGCTTTGGTGCCATCCTTTGCTTCAGCCTTTGGGTTTGGCATCAGATATATCAATATGTAATTTTCCATTAGCATCATGGTTATTGACTCAAAATAATTTACAGTGTTCAAGAGTGGATAAAGATTGTCTAGGTAATGAATGTCTTGATGCAGATGATTGTCTTTACATTCTACCTTTAAGAAAAAATTGTTCTTGATACTCCCTACAAAACAACAAATGGTCTAGCCTACAGAAAATGGACTGTCTTCAGTAAGAAAACATCTGCATCTCCATAAGCAGAAAATCTACTACCTACAGTTAATGAATTGTGCAAGTGTAAAATCTGCTCTCACTAGCAAAGGTGATAAAGTACTTTATCAAGATCAAGACAAACTAGGACAAAAGTTTTGCAACCAGAAGTTTTTTGCTTTTTTTTTTGCTTTCTATGGTCATAAGGGACCAAAACAAAGACAACCATCATTCTACCATCATCTACTGCATGCAAGCAAATATTTTCTGAATTAAGTTTCTTAATAAGAAAGAGAAAAAGAGAAATGTCAGTAAGCGTACATGTGACAGAAGAACTGAGTAAAAACAGATCTCTGCTCATAAGCACACAAAAAGAAAAGAGAGAGAGACGGATAGTTCGAAGTATTTCTAAAGATTTTCACAACATATTTTTATGTGGCAAACACTGTTGTCTCTTTGTCTGGATCTCAGAATTGTTAGTTGTAACTTCAGTGTCCTCTGTAACTAATTTTTGTGATTCAGTTCTGTGTCTATGAAATAGGGATACCACAAGTCCTCTGGGGATAACACAAGCTACTTTTTTTTGTAAAGCATTCTGAGGTAATGGTTGAGAATTGCTATGTAAGAGCAACGCACTGCACATTAATAAAGTCTTTCTTTTTAATTTTTTTTAAAGGGGTTCCACAATTTCTTGTACTGCCCCAGTTTTTTTTGCAGCATGAGCACGTGTGAAATTATTAAATATACATAAATGGAGTGAATTTCAAGTGCCAGGAGTGGGCACACACTCTCTTTATTCAGAATTTCATAAGGGGTGTTAATATGCAGAGTTGGTGTGTGCACTTGGCAGCTGCACTGACATGATAGAGTGTCAGCTTCTTTGTTAATGATCCGCATAGGAAAGTATCCCACATAGGCCTTGACAATTGACATACCATTACAGTCTATTGCGCCAATAATCCATGCATTCAAGTGCTCCCCACTCTTCCAGGCAAGACTGACACAATAGTCTATAATAGCTCTGTGCAGCATGTGAACAGTAGGCCTTGATATTAGACTATGATAACTCTGAAAGAGATGATATGGTCTAGTGTGTAAATGATCCATGTATTATAAGTATACTGATCCTCTAGGATCTTTGGATCTGATACAGTTTCAAAGAGAGTCTTCAAAAAAAAAAAAAAGAAAAGGACACAGAATATTTGGATTTTAAAACAAAAGCTCTTCTTCTTGAAAAATTACAGCAGAAATGCCAGCTGACATCCCTAACATCTGTGCAGGGAACTGGAGCTGGAAAATGATATGAAGTCCTGTTCCATCTTGATGACATTAAAATAGCACCTTCTTCCTCAGTGACAGCCCTCTGTGGATTGAATCACACAAGCTGGCTGTTTTGCAAAATTAACCTGTGACTCTTTTAGCACTCCACAGTCAATGAGCCAAATCTGTCTCTACACAACCATCAATGCTGTAACCACAACAGAGGAGGCACAATGGGGTTAGTTAACATTGCTACCAAGAGTAGTTTAGCAACTCCACACAGCATGGAGCTTTGCCTGCTAGAGAGGTGGGTGAATATTCACAGAAGAGTACTTGATGAGCTCCCTGTTGTTCCAGCTAGAAGGTTTGTTGCATCCAAACTATGGGATTTTTAAGCTAGTTTTGGTATGTTGAGAGCATATTGCAGTGCTTGCAGCATGGTCATACACTAAGCACCAGTGACATGAAAAGGTTCTTTTACATCTGCTAGCTCTAAACCAAGAGGTTACTAAATTCTGGATGTTACTTTCCTAAAAACAAAAGCAAACAAACAAACAAAAAATTAAAAAGTAAATCCACTCAAAAGAGTCAAAAGGAACTCATACACTGGTACTGTCTTTGCTAGGACATCCACAGGGGAATACACAAAATGGTATCACCTGGTAGCAGCTATAGGTCAAGCTAAAAATTCACCATTGTTTTTTATCATGTTATAACAAGATGCCAGTTTACTGTTTTTGCTGGATTTTCAACATAACTGCCAGGCTGGTTTAACTATAGTGTTCTTTGAAGGAGGACATTCCTGTAACCCAGCCTATAGAGACAGGAAGGAGGTCAGGACATTTCTTTCTCCATTAATCCTTCAAACGTTTCCTTTACTACTTCCCATTGACTGAAAAAAGGTCCTTTATTTGTCAGTTACTGTTAACAGCTTTCCTGCAATGGAAAGAAATGGTGCTACAAGACCTATATCTTACCCTTGGAGGTCCAGTGCATATGTCTCTCTGTTCTTAAAAAGAAAGCTGAGAGAAACTGGTCCTGGTGTCATTTAAACATATGCAAAGTGGATGTTATATGGTACTACTCTGACTTGTACAAGAAAATGGCAATACCTATTATCTACTCAAACTGACTACCTTATTATTGTAGCATTCACATGATCATTGTTCAGCAGTCTTTGGAAACAAAGGCTATTTTTAGTTAGTGACTTATGACATTACTTTAATATGCATCAGGGCCAGTCTGTATGTTCTTCTGGCATTTGTTGTAACAAAACTGTAGTTTTAATCATTCTGGGTAGGATTCAACTCACCTGACTACAACCCCCTGAAAGCTGGGTATCTAGTCTAAGCTAATATTCTAGTCTCCATTTACAGTCAGCAGAGAAGTAGAGACTTCCAAGGGACATTTGAAACTACTCTAAAATAGTTATAGAAGGCAGAATTAATTTAAAATGCTGGTGTTTTGCATAGTTATATTTAGGGGACAGGAGTTCTTTGCATTTTTTTATGATCCATACTTAACATGCTATGACCTCATGGTCCCAGCTGGAGCTGAGTTGTACTGAATGCTGCACAGGTTTAAATAAATCTGAGTCGTGTCATCATGGTTTTCACTAGATTTTGGGGGCTTCACACTGTCTAATTTTAGGCACATAACTTGATCATTTAAGTGCTTGAGGTTAGTGCCTCAGCAGAAGATCTGACTCATTAGAGGAACTTGTCCCTCTCTGTTTATGTTGGAGGGAGTGTCTTGGTCTCTTGAAATAGGTGTCTGCAATTAAGCAATGTGGATTCATTTTTTTCCCCTTTAGTAGCTCCTCTGTAGGAGAGATCTTGCAGTTTGCTGTTTATTTGTTTTTGGGTTTGTTCATTTGGGGTAATTTTTCTCTTAAATAGTATAAGTGGCTTTATATCTTGTTCAGGAAACACAAGTTGACATTAGTTGCCTCCTGCAGTATGTGGATAAACATGAATTGCCATCAGAATAGCTTTAATTACTGCTTGTACTGAAATGTTTTGCTGTATCAGGGCTACTAAATATCTCAGCTGAACATCCCAACACTATCCCAAGGAGGATCAGCAGCAGCATAGTCACTCTGTAGGACAAAGGAGAGCTCATTTAGAGTGCAGAAAATTGATATATAAAAGATGACAAAATCAGTGAGAAATAGCCTCTGTCTTGCTTTGATTTTTTGCCCTCTTTACATACATTATTACATGCAAGTAATGACATTAATGCTATGTTTAAGGTTGAGTTTGCAGAAAATCAGAAATTTCAGATTTATTGCTCCTATCATAATACAATAGAATATCAAACCCAAGTTACAAAATTCACTATGATTGTTGATCCTGAAATGAGGCATTATTAGTTGATTTTTTTTTCTATGGGAGCCACTAAGCTGTGTATTCAATGTTAATAGACCAGCTTGTTATCTGTACAAAAGTGTTTAGAGTGCTTCCAAGGTCAGCCTATTCTCAAGAGACCCTGCAGTTGGACTGGAATCCAACCAGTAGAATATAAACAGAGACTGATCTGGGAAGGGGGTGTGTGGGCAAAAGAAAGACGATGGAGAAGAAATGGCTGTTGTGAAAGTTCAGTCAAATGGAATTGAACTGAAGATTTTTGGTGCACCCTTTTTGTTGTTTTTACTAATTTATGTTTCAATGAGAGTGTAAATGCTGGTGACATGATATTATTCTGAGAAGATTATTGAATAAAGCATAACCATGAACTGACATTTTTGGAATGTACAACTCCTTGGCATGAACCTTTGGAAATTAAAATAATATGCAACACATTGATGCTAAGATGAGCTTAATTCAGCTTTGAGCAAAACACATGTTATTTCTTTTGCTTTTGAATCAAGCAGTAACAATGAAGGAAAGATCAAAATTCAATTTCATTCAGCATATAATTGTAAAAGGTAACTATAAATACATAGTTACCTTTTTTAGTTTACTAAAACCCACAAGATTTTCATAGTGCTTTATATTTATATTTAGGGAAACTTCTACCATTCATCTTTTACTAAAAACTTCACAGTCTCATGAGGGGTTCAAGGAACAGCATGAGCCAAAAGAAGTTCAAGAAAATTTATGTGATAGCATTCTTCATATTGGTCCCAATGATTTGGTATTAGGTATGCATGATACTAGGTACAGTTATTTTTAAACCAGTAAGCCCTAGAAAATGGTGGAAATATTAATGGTTTACAAAGAGCCCATAACTCTGTTATAAGAGCTCCAGATGATGCTAACATGAGCACCTCTCTATAGAAAATTTAAAATGACCGGGTCACTGATAAGCAAGTATAATTTATTGTTGTGAGTTACAGATGAAGCCTACTATTATAGATGGAACAATATTCCAATTAATAATCCCCCCTAGACAGATGTGATGCCCTTGTGAACTAGGGTCCAAATCCTAGAAGAACAAATTACAAAAAAAAAAAAAAAAAGGCAGTCTTCCTTATTTTCTCTCCGTGATCTTTCCAGAGTATAGATGGCATGAGTGCCTCTAACTCCACAGGTATCTGTCACAATGAGATATCATACATAGACGAACACTAAACCTGAGTGGTTAAAATGCAGAATTTAAACTTATCCTGGTCCATGTGTATCTGGATATGAGGATTTTGTTGTGTTCTGATCTCTACAGATAGTCTTAAGAACCTGCTATTTTTCTGAAATTGCTGCCATATGTTCAGTGGTATGGTATAAAGCAAGATGAAAATCAGTAAAATTAATCTGGGATAATGGACAACTATATGGCACATGCACCCTGACTTTCATCATCTTGCTGGTTTTGGAAATACAGTCAGCCTAAAAGGCTCCTATAAAGTCATATGAAAGGGTAAGGTATAACAGGATTTCAGTATTCAGAATGAATTATTCCTATAGCATTAATGGGAATTACAGCTAAAATTTTTTGAAGCCATAGTCTGAAATGCTGGTATTTATACTTAAAATGCACTTATTTGCTTACATTACATTGTGGACTTTGACAGAATCCATTCCAGAAGACCTGTACAAGATGTATTTAAAATCTCTAACATATAGGAGGTGTCAGGTAAATGCTGATGCAAAAAGCAGCCCTTCCTCACCACCACCACAACTCACTCATCTCAAGTCATCTGATATAATTTGAAATGACAACTGTGTTTTTTACAACACTAATCCTAGATTTCTTACCCCTATTTTGACTTTTCAGATGGCAACCTCTGTTGAGATATAATGTGTTAAGGATGCTGCTTCATACAAAGGACAATGACTTGTTCATTTTATTCTGAAAATTTCACAGTTTTTCTTGCTGCTTACTTGCTATTTACTTACTTACTGCCCATTTTTGTAATAGCAAAATATGTATGTACACCCGCACAAACATGCATACATGCCTATATCCCTTTATAAATATTAAGACTATATATACATGGTGTTTTTTCAATAAAACACCCAACACAACAAAACCACCAAAGAATAGAATTAAACAGACCACATATGCAAAATAAATTGGCCTAACTGTAAATATGCTAAGGTTCACACAGGATTAACTTTGAAATAAGTTAAGTGTAGTGTAACACAAGCTGTGGATTGAATCTGGGCTAGAACATAAAGACATCCAAATGGTGGCTCACTCAGAACACACTTTCCTCAGGCGTACGCGAGGTTGGTTCCTTGACAATTGTTTACTAGCAGCTTTTAAGACACAAACAGCTGTGAGTGACAACAGTCTGTCACAAAATTTGTCTAAGTTCATGGCAGAGAGCTGCAAACTCTGACACCTACTGAAAGAGGTATCGTATTTGCAAGCAGTCAAAAGTGATTGAAAACCAGATGAATCTGTTAGGATACCTCATGCCATTGAACACTGTTGCCTATGCCAAATATGCATTCGTAATCTACAATCTGTTATCTACTAGCACTGATGCTATAAGGTAACATTGTTAAGTTTTTTAATATGGAGCTATCTATTCTGAAATAAAAACTCTTATTTAATCAGAAAGAAATAAACATGATTCAACCAACATATACCACAGATGGAATATTTCGACTACTCTCTTCTCTGAGCTACAACTCTTTTATAAAATTTCTAACACAACATAGAAAAAAAATCAACAGTGGGATTACACATCAGGGGAATATGCTGGAAAATCTGCTGCCTTTAATTGTACGGAATTATGTTTGGGATAACCACAGTTGTAATTACTTTACATGCATAGGTACTCTGATTGCATACCATGATGGGCAACAGATTTGGTCGTACTCTTTCTGTTATTTAGTTATTAGAATTGGCCTGGAAATGTTCCTCCTTGATTGTACTTAGCTTAATCAAATATGACTTGAGCATCTGAGCTGGCACAAACCCTGGAGGAACCCACTGAAATGACAAGGAAGTGAAAAGCTACTCTTTTATTCCTTTACATCTTAATTTGGCAATTTCTGGAAGGACCAAGGAACTAGGACAAGTGCCAGGAAGAGGCGAGCTCTGTGAGCTCCTTTAATGGAAGTGTGAGTAATGCAGCAGCTCAAGGGCTTGTCTGCATGTTGGAAAGCGCAATAAGCTGTAAAAAACCCCAAGTCTTGCTGCTGCTGTTGCAATCAAGGGGTCCTGTCAGGGTGTTTTGAGAGTCCCAAGGCAGGTCAACCAGGACAAGGCTGATGTCAGGCAGCATTCCCAGGCACTGGCACAACAGGCATCAGCCCCTTTCCTTCTCCTCCAGGCCAAGTGAGCCCCCACCCAACTACCTCCAGTTCTTCACATAATAGTGACAGTGAGAATAGAGACGAGGCAAATCTCTAGCTGTCATTGTTAGTCAGTGAATGTGCTGTGAAGAGGGCACAGGTGCCCTCATTGGGTGCAGCATCCACATTCACTGAAACACCTGAGAGCATGACTACATCAGAGGGTTGTTCATGAGCTCTGTGAGGATGCTGTGCATCTGTTGAACTTGGTGTCCATGGCACTTTGCATGATATACTATGGCAACTTTGCTCCCTTTTCTTGCCAAATCAGCAATATTTTCTTTACAGTCTTCGGTCCATTATGCACAACACAACCATTAGTTGTGGGTTTGTGGTTTTATGGCGAGTTGCAAAAATCATATGTGGATTTAACTAAAAATTTTTAAAAATATGTTTTTCAATATTTAATATCAGGAAATTAAACATAAAGCCTTTATTTTCCACTCTCTTTTCTCTCTCTTCATTTTCTCTTTCAGTGTGTGTCAAAAAGAAATTATTTTTTGCCCCCTGTTACCTATTCATTACTATTACCTGTGCAGTACTGCAATTAGGATCATACTTATGGTCATGGACCCACTCTGACAGATACAAAGAATGCTATTAAACAGAGAAAACCAGACATAGCAAAAGAAAACACTTTTGGTCATACAAAATCAGAATAATAAATTCTTCACTGACCAGTTTCACATTTTCATTTATAGGGTGTTATTTTACTTCCCACAAAAAGCAAACAATGTAAGAGGGTAAAAAAAATGCTTCATCTCTAAAATAGTTCACTTACTGAACGCATCTGCATTCTGTGTGTTACTTGAAAAATGTTTACTACCTTTTATTAATATTTGTGACTGGATTAGCTGAGCTAAGTTTGGGTTTCTTCCATTGTATTTCCTGAAACTTTTTAAATGGAAAAATCATGAATAATCGATAATAATAGTATGAAGCATCCAGGATTATTGGTACATTTAAAAAAATAAATATTTTTACAAATAAATCATTACACATCTGCCAAGAAATGTCTTTTGGGACACTATAAATGCCCTTATTTTTCATATCACATTAAGTTTATTAGTAGCTCCTGACTGTTTGCTCAAGACACATTTCAAGACTGTATAATATTTACTTCATGTTTAACAGAAATAAAAATTTTGTGAGAATAAATGCTCAGTCATGAACAATTTTTAGGATGATGGGAAAAATATGATGATTGTAGTCAGCAATTTTTTGGGTGATGACTGTTGAGGTAATGGTAGTTTTCTCACTGTTTAATGATAGTGATTCAAATTAATTTAAGATAATAAAAATCTGACTTTTTTTGTTGAGTCACAAGTTGAAAGTAAGTATCACATACATTTTTAACACCATTTTAATTAGTAGCATTTCTATTAAAACTTAGGCATTTAAAATGTGGAATTTTTTCGTGGGCTTTAGACTCAGACTAAATCAGTCAGCCTCTGGCATAATTTTGCCCTATCTACAGTCACATGACAAAGATGCATCAGGTATTAAAAAAGCTGGTCTTTTTGTTATATGTCTCTCCTTGACTTTTGGGTGCTTTCTAGGTCACTAAAAATCTGATACTGTTTCATAGCTCTGAAGGAGTTTTATTGACCTGGGCCAATACTTGTAGCCCTGTCTCTGCCTGTGATTGTGAAAGCTTTATAAGGCATTTCGGATTTACTTGCTAAAATTGTTAAAATAGTAATGAGTATTCATAAGAGCTTAAAATTTTGTTGGAAAAACCATCATAGAATAATTGGGTCCCCATCATAGAATAATTGGGTCCCCATCTTCTCACTGTTAAAAGTTCGTTAGAGTAAGCTTTCCAGATCTTTAATTTAATTTGCAGGAGTACTGACTAGGCTTCTTCACTACCTTTATGCAGCTACCAGTTGCTACCTTGCTTGTTGCTACCTACCTACTTGCACCACCTGCAGAACAGCCTCCATTTCACTGTAGCATAAATGCCTCAGAGGCTAAATGATTGCCTCTGTAGCCTTCCCATTAACTTCTCCCTCCATCCTTCACAAAGCTATTTTTACTCAAAAATGCAAGAGTGTCTTCCATGAGCAATGAAGGCTTTGCACAGCTGGATTTATACAAGAGACACTGCATAATCTTGGACAGTACTGCCATTATGAAAACACTGATAGAAAATAATCCCATCAGAGTTTTTCAATAGAATACTGAGATAAAACACTTAGTCTAAAAGAAAATATGCACATTATTAAGCACCAGAGCAATAAGTTGGGGATTTTTTGTTTTGTTGGTTTTCGTGGGTTTTTTTGTTTTTTAATTCTTATATGGCTAGCTAAAAACAGGATCTTGCAGGTTTATCCAGTTAGAAAAAGAAATAGGTAATAAACATCCTTATCTATAGTTTTAAAATGCCTTTCAGATTCAGTTGTGTTTCTGCTTCTGTCACTGACATATGCTTTCTTTGCTGAGAAACTCCAATTTCATATATCCAGACCCTTCATAGAGTTTAATGTTTTTACAACTATCTTAAATGCAGAATTGCAGTGTCAACCCTCAGTTTTAATGGATTATTTTAGACAACAGACTGAGGAAAAAAGACTAGACATAAGTCAGGTAAAAATTTTCTTTCAAAGTATTGATTTCTGCTGTTTGTTTTTTCAAATAATCATATTTAATTTTAAAAGTATGGGGGAAATTAATTTAATTTGTATTTACATATAGTTACATTAGAGGATTTGCTGCTAGTATTACTATCAGTTATTATATGCTGAGATATTTAGTATACTACCCAAAGTAATCTTATGACTATACTGCATTCAGTATATACCTACATGAAGGTGACTGCAGTATAATTTATGATGAAGAGCCTGATTCAGCTGAGATAAGTTTAAAATAGATTATACAGCTTGTTAGATGTCTCTGAACAACTCAAAAATCCCTTTTTATATACCTGGTGTTAGTGTGCCATACTTTCTACCTGAGAAGGGTAAATCCTGTGTTTTTAGAAGACATTTCAGTTTAACTTATCAAAGCTAATATTCAAATAAGTCAGAATATGAACCTTAAATAACTAGACTGGCTATCTGATGTACAGAAACAGATAGTAGCCTTCCCTTCTTCCTTAGTACAAGCCCAGAAAGATCTGGGTAACTAATGAATTTCTGAGCATAGGATTGTTGGTCAAGGCTGAATATAAACCACAGGTTTCATCATCTGTATTTGGATTTTTTAAGGTCCCTTTCCAGAGTTTTCTTGACAATTTTCAGAATTTTAAAACTGCAACGTGCAGAAACAGAAATTATTATCTTGTTGAAAAAGCAAAACAAGAACAAGAAAACCCAAACCACTATCAAACAAACCAAACCAAAACAACCTCCCACCAAAGCAACCTAACCCTGAACAAAAGCAAAACAATAAACTTCTTTCTTGAATGCCTGAATGTTAACTTTGTGAGCCTTGAACAATGTGAAAGTATAATCCTTATTTGTCACACAACAAATAGGATAAATACAATAGAATTCTGTGAAACTTGTGGTGTAACACTCTTTCTGTACAATTATCTTTCCTGGTTTAATAAACTTGTCACTTGCACAGCAGTTTATAAAATGTTTAAGCTAATGTTGCAGAATAACAAACTCAAATAATGATATTGCAGATTCATAATGCAAAGTGTACTTCAGTATGAATAAATTATGGGAGTCTCCGGGAGCACCAAATGAAGTCATTGTTATGGCTGAACATTTCTGAGCAAGAACATGTTCATCTAGTTGCTCCAGGATGAAGTGACGAGGTAAAGATGCTCTGTTATATCCATAGCACTAGAAGCCTCTAAAATACAGACTCGTATTTCTCAACCCTTCTTTCAGACAAAAATTGCAAGCAGAAAGAAAAAGCTATCATACAAGACTCAGGGTTCCTGGTTGTGTCCTGATGCATTTCCTTACGCCAAAGGCATGAGCCATACTGCCCCATTCTGCTTTACAGACAAAGCTATAGAGACAGGCTGCAGAGCTTGAAGCAAGTCATACCATCTAGCTTCAGGTTTTTGCAAAATACAGTTTAAACCTGTAAAGTGATTTTCCTTCACTCTACTTAACCCAGATTCTGACCAAGGGAAATCTCACTGTCAGGTCCTTGCCAGTATGAACACCTTGGAAACATAAATGACATGCTATGGCTTAAACTTCTGAGTCTACTTAGCTCTTTTTTCTTTATTCTCTTGCCTACTTCTGTACCACACATTATACCTTGACTTGCCATCTTCTTGATGTGTGTCTCACATTATATTAAATTTACTGTCAAGCCTTTAGTAAAAAGGGCAACATAGGTCTCCTCTGACCCAGAAGCAGAAGTAGCTCTGTATCTCAACTCTTTCCCTTGCTCCCTTGTTGTTGTTGAAGCAAAATAGTATACTAAATATTTTGTGGCCAATGTGTAGTACAATTTAGGTGCTGAGGAGAAAGCTCTTTTTGTTTTGTTTTGTTTTGTTTTTTCCTGACTGCTCATTCTCTCATCTCTTGGAAAGTATAAGTCAAAGTGGTAACCTGACATGATATGTCTTCACTCCTGAGTTATTTGAATAAACAGATCAAATAGGTCTTGCTGGCGTGGAGAATGAATCTATCAATTGGCACAGACTGAGACAGCATATCAGTCTATGCTTGCCATATTATTTTCTAAAAGATCAGTAGCTGTCTTTGCCAGGGATAGGGCAGCAGAGTTGAGGTAGGCTCTCGGTTTTACCTATTATGGCCATCCGTAATGATTGTAATGAGGTGTTTCAGTCTCTTCTCTCAAGTAACAAGGGATGAAATGGCCTCAAATTATACCAGGGGACGTTTAGATTGGATATTAGAAAAGATTGCTCACCAAAAGGGTTGACAAGCATCAGAACAGACTGCCCAGGGAAGTGGTTGAGTCACCATTCCTGGAGGTACTTTAAAGGTATGTAGATGTGGCACTTGATGGGTTAACGGTGCACTTGTCAGTGTTGGGTTATCAGTTAGATTTGATGATTTTAGAGTTTTCCAACCTAAAAGTTTTTATAATTCTATGATTCTACAAGCCAGAGAAATAGTTACTGAGAAGCATAATATCTCAAGGGTTCTTGTGACAGGGCATCACTGCTTCTTCATTGCTTTTCTTTTTTTTTTTTTTTTTTATGATTTTTACTTCTGCTACTTACAAGACCCCCCCTGAAAACTTGTTTTAGTTTATATTCTGCCTGAATACTGAAATTCCAGTCCAAGGGCCTGTTCCCCCCAAAAATGAATTTCAAGTGTGTAAACAAACTGTATAAACTCTTTCATGGCTAAACACTACTGAATTGAGAAGTAGGAAATGAAAAAGGCATGAGGAAAATTGCTCAGCTTCTTGGGATGAAAAGAGTCCAGCACTAATCATTGTCCAGTTAGTTTACACACGTTTCTTGCTACGTTGTTATTACTTCTGTCCCTTTTTTAATGAAGCAAACATTAAAGTAATATTATTTCAGTTGAGGGTTGGTATCTATAGCTTATACCTTGTGATGTTAATTAAAAACATAATTTTTATGTACTTATCACAAAGGAAATATCATTTCATTAAAATCCAATTAGATTCAGACAATATCTGTAAAGACTACTGAATAACTGCTGTTTGAACATAGTCTGCTTTGTTCTATTTTCATCACTGAAATAAAAGCAACCACAACAAACAAACCAAAGGATTTCTTTTATTAATCTCTGAGGTTACAGATCCACTCACATTTAGAACAGTGTTTTATGTGAAAAACATACCAAAGATTTTTTGTTTCACAGACTGCCGCATGAGTGACCTTATTTTAGAAAATTCTTATTCTCTTCCCCATATTTATATAATAAAATATATTTATTTTGTAGAGTGGATGCCTTTGTATAAACAATTTGTCTCTGATAGAGTAATTCAACATTTTCACTAATATTACCAGAATGCTGCATAGTTTAATGGATTGCTGCCTGCAAGGTAGTGAGGACTCAGTAAATGGTAAGTGAAAAACAGGACAAGAATTGTTCCTCCATTTTGTCTTGCTATAATTAGCCATCTTGCCACACAGGCCATTATCGTACCATGCATTTACTCACTGAATTCCCTTGAACATCAGTGACTTTTCTCTATGAACTGAATCAGGAAGCATTTTAATGCAGGATGCTTTTTCTGGATGGTTACCTTTTAATGGTATATTTTTGGCTTTCAATCATGTGAGAGTCAACAATCAGCGGAGTCGGACTATCACACCTCTTTCCAACAGATGAAGAAAACAGAAGGAAAGAGGGAAACATGCTGATGGCCATTGAAACTGGGATTTGACTAAATGGAGTTTTGTGAGTCAACTCTAGGCTGGAAAAAAATTGATCCCAACTGTAGCCTCTGTGTTGGATTTTTTTTTTCTTGTTTGTTTAGAAGATTCTTTTCCTTCTGTGACCAAAAAAAACAGCAAAAAACACACACACACACACACACTCACAAACAAAAACAAAAACCACCAAAACACAAACCCCCCTAAAAAATAAACCACAAAACCCAAACCAAATCATCCCAAAGGGGAGGCAAGCAACCACTGATTTAGTCTAAGCTGTCTGTCTCAGAAAAGTGTTTCCTCTGTTTCAGCAGTTAAGAAAGAGTGCCACAACAAATAAGGTGCTCACACAGGAATAGCAGTTGTAGTGTTTCCTATCAAGAGTATCTGTAATCACTGAGGCAGGAATGCTGATTCAAGACGTTTGTAAAGAAAGACACTGATGCTGATAAGAGCTAAAACAAAATGGGTTTGTTTGTGCTAAATAACTAGAATTGCAACCAAATAAAGGGTTTAAGAAAATCTACAGAAAGATCAACATCTATGTCTTAGTATTTGGCAGACAACCAATGTAATATTTATTTGAAGTTTGCCTTATCTGTATTAAAAAATTAAAATTAGTAATTCTATTTGAGAGTAGATTGTATTTTCATGATCCAGGTCATTGGGAAAGAAGAAAAAAATGCTGCTCATCTGCTATTGTGAGACTATGTAATTAAATGGGATTTCCTAGTTTTGGAGGCACTAGTGGCCTGGTGGAAATGAGGTAAGAATATCAAAGTGAGAAAAGACTAAAAGGGAGGCCCATATATGCTGAGATTGAAGAGAGGTGCAGAACAGAATTAAATAGGTTTTTAGTTAAATAAAATGTTTATGAAACCCGAAGAGAATTTGACACCAAACTTCTTCACGACTATTACAGAAAATAATATGATAATGAAAAAAGATACATTTTAATGGAAAAGCAAATCAACATAAATTCTAACAAAAGATATTTTAATTCTGCATATATTTATTTTGGTCTCTACTCAGCAAGAAAACTTAATGATGAAAATAGATCCCTCTTCTTCTTTTGTATAGTGTACCTTACCATTTCTGAAGTTAGAATCCTTTTTTCTTATAGTATGCCCCACATTTTACAAAGAAACAGGTGTTTTGATTCTGACATCAGTTCCTACCTTCTAAAAAACTTTGAAATAGTTCAGCTCTAGACCTCAATTTAAAATTTAATGTTTAATTCAGACTGAAATTGTTTGTAATAGAGAAAAGATTCATGGACAATATCAAGAACAAAATGGGATGAAGCTCTGGCAGAGTCTGCTTGGTTTTGTTTTGTCATCATGTGCAGAGAAAACCTCAATGAATGAATAGGACAAATAGCATTTTGTTCAAAAGAAGAGCAATAGAGAAATAACTTATCTAACTTCCCACCTAGACTGGAGCAAGGGCCAGCCCCATGCCTGATCCTGCCATCATGCAAGAGGGCTAGTTAGAGAAAGAAACTAAAAAAAAACCCCATGCTATAATGCATATTATTATTGTAGCTCTTCATTTCTGGAAGTCAGCATGGCATTGGAAAGCTGCTGTACAATTACTAAATAAATAAAGTCTAATAGATGGGCTTTACCAATCATTTCTGGCAAGCTATATGAAGCTCAATGTATTTTCTGCTTTCATTTACAGAATTGCAGCTTTTGTTTCCTTTGTAAAACTACATATTTTGCCAAAAAGTCAAGGTGCAATGGATATTTAATAGGAGCCTGACCTGCTAGAAATGGTTATTATGTATTGTCAAGGCAGAAATAAACCCTGGCAGTTCCAACATAAAGCCTGATTCAATTCTCCTGATAGTCCAACTAGTCTTTTCATTTTTACATCAGTAGGTATTTTTGCTGCACAAAACTCCTCAGAATACAATCAAATATTATAATGCGGACCCCATTACAAAACAGTAGCATTCACACGGGTTTTTCTGAGCAGTAGGCAATTTTTCCATTAGCAAATTAAACTTGAGCTGTGTGAAACTTGCATTGTTCACATATTTGTGTGAAAGAAGTGATAATTTCATTACTACGGTATTCAAAATTTGATTCAAGGTGGAATGACATTTTCCTTTCTTCAGAACTGTCATATTTTATGGGGTATGACTCAAAGCAGAAATGATTGTTCTTTCTGTCATCTTGTTAAATCTTAGGGTTTCCAAGGTATTTGAAGATTTTGCAAAGAGGAGGTATTTTTCTCGTCGGTCATACTGTGAATGGAAATACTTAATGAGAGAAACTATAACATATTTTGGAAAGATCCCTTTTAACAGTAAAGGTGATTGTATTGGTTCAGCAGAGATACAAACTTAGCACATTTATAAAGGACAATTTTTCTGTTGCCATGTTTTTCTTACACCAACCTAAAACAATTTGACAATTAAGTTTATTTTCTCTGTTTATAAAAGGAAGAAAACATGGCTTGAAGGTCACCACCACAAGAATCCAAAATCATCAAAGTGGTACACTTCGGGAGTCAGATACACAGAGATGAATCAGCAGACCTAGCCAGTTTATCTTTACCTCCTCTCTTCAAAGCTGACAGCTAATATGCATTTTACTATTGAGTTGAAATATAATCTGACCAGAATATTTAAGAGAAACTGAAAAACCTGAAATAAATTCAGTTCAGGTCCTCCTGAGGATGGAAAGCTTAATAAACTATTCTGCTGAATGCATTTCTGCATTTTGAACTTTTGGTAACGTGGTCAGTTGGCTGGTTTTACTTCACTCTGCCTCATGACATTCTTGATACAGAAGTGGAACATGCTGTAGGAAAATCTCTGAGCAGACGTAGAAATTACTGGAAATACATCTTGAACTCTATTCCTGTGAGTTTTTATCAATTATAAATGGCCACTGATATAAAGCCTCCATAATTTTGATAATTATATTGATTTTTTGAGCTATGTTCCTCACTAGGGGGAAGCTAAGAGGCTATGCTCCATGAAGTAAAAATACTAAAGAAAGTTAAAATAAAATCTTTGCAAAAAATGATCAGTTTTTTTCTTTCTTGCATTCCAGAGTTGCTAGATAACCTTGTTTTGGGGTGGTTATTTTGTGTTTGGTGGTGGTGATGGTATTGGTAGTGATGGTTGATTGACGGTTGTGGGTGTCAGATTGCTTTTCTTGTGGTTTGTACAGGAAAAAATCCATAGTCAAAGTATCATGGCAAAAACATGAACACAAACATGTCTGGAAAATTCCTTCCTTCCTTCCTTCCTTCCTGCGTTCCTGCCTTCCTGCCTTCCTCCCTCCCTCCCTCCATCCCTCCCTCCCTCCCTCTCTCCCTTCCCAAACCTTCCCAAACTTTTTTTAAAAAGTGGGCAGCCTTCAAGGAAAGTAGAGGTAGTTTGAAAACTTGACAGATGGTAAAACATTGAGTCAGCAAATATGAAGAATTGATGATGTGGAGAATGTTCTGACTAAATTTGGGACACTGTATCATAGACTATCAAGCAGTTGAACAGTACTGATTGCCAAGAATGCTGAGAACACTATTGTATCTGAAGAAAAATGGTATTCCAGAAGGTGGTGGACAGACTTGAGAAAGATGTTCTCCTTTAAAGGATATGTACCAGGATAGTAAGTATATAAAAGATCTCACAAAAGCAAGAACTTGTAAGTTATCAGAGTTAGAAGTAAATTCAGGTGTTTATTGAGATTGTTTGCCACACTTTCCAATGAACATCAGAGAACTGCAAGTTTGAAAGATGAATATTTCATAGTGGGCAGTGTCAGAACATTTATAACCTTTCCAATAGTTTCTTGATACTCCAAACAGAGCTACACCCTCTACCATGATCTGTCCTCCTCTTGTCCCAGTTATCAAGGAACAGCAAAGTACTAGAGAGCTTTAAGATCTTCTGAACATTTGCCTGGGGCTTTTGCTCAGAAGCCACAGTGGTAATTCCCCACTATGAGTAATGATTGCAGTATTTCCAGCCTCAGCTGTTTCAGAACCATGAGAACTCTTACATATTATAATTACATCACAAATTACAAGATTTTTTTGTTAAAAGGGTTCTTTATGTTTTTCACAAATTTTGTAAAGAACTTTAAAGACTGAAAGATTTTTCTATTAAGTGGACTTCTTTTTGTATTTCCCATCTGGGTTTCTTTGAGCCCTGTATATTCTATGAGGTTTGGTTTTGTTTTTCTTTGGTTTTGTGTGGGGTTTTTCTTCTTTTGTCACACTTCTCGAGCATTAAAGCTTTGATTTTATGTACTTATTTATTTTTAATGAAAGCAGAGATTCTAATGTTACCAAATGAGTACTGGAGCTAAGGCTTTAAATATCATGAGACTCATGATAAAATCACTGGAGTTGGCAACACTGCTTGAATTTGGCACAAGATCCTAAAGCTTTAAAGGAAAAAAGTGTGACTCATCAAACTTGCCTGGAGAGTTAAGGGAGCTGGGGGCAAGGGCTAATGGGGGTATCCTTCCATTTCAGCACTTCAGAGAAAAATCTACAAGATACAGTCCAGTAATTGTGCCAAAAAAAGAGAAGCCACTTGCTATACAGAGAATAACAATTTCTAATTATGTGAAAAATGAGAGGGAATGCAGAATGGCAGAATTTAAAAAAGAAAACCCAAACAGGTATAAACATTGACAATTATCCAGAAATATTTTAGGAAGGAGATAGTAGTTCATAGGTTGGTAAAGTACCTCATCTTTATGTGTTATAGAATTCTAAATACTCTTTGCACATTTGAAATATTCTTCTCTAATGATCTTTCCTTTTCAGATGAAGTGAAATACAGAATTTCCTCTTATATTTTCTCAGGGGAATTGTATATATATTTGTCATAGTTTTGATCTGCCACCAGAAGCTAGCCTTAACTTACTGAATTATACATGACAAAGCATTAGATTAAATACATTTACATGTGTTAAGTCATAAAAATCAAGTCAGTTTCTTGCTCATTTACCTTTCTGTAGGTGCTGTGGTCCTTTGTTGATATGCAAGACTTCCCTCTTCAGCTAAACAAGTCCTAACAAACAAGATAAAACTGGACAGAGACCTTTCTTCAAACAGGGTTTTTTTTCTTTCTCTTTCTCAATTCCTGAATTCTTGCAATGAAGTTTTTTGGAAGAACATTTATTTTTGTCAACATTTCTACTGGGAAATCTTTTTCCATGCCCAGAACATACATTTTTTGTGAAAAAAGATCATATTCATGTCTTTGTAACAGCCTTCTGACTAAGCTATGCAAAAGGAAAGCATCTTATGTTCTTTTGCTCTACCTAAGATCAGGTTGTCTCATCTCTGATTTTCCTTCATCATTAGACATAGAGACTCTATAATGAAAAAATATAGTGATTTAAAGCTTTATGTCTATCAGAGTTGTCAGTATCTTTCTGCTAGAAACCATCACCTCCATAGCTTTGATGTTGTATGCAGTCTCCATTCTCTCTGGAAGCAGTTTTGGTAAGAGTTTGTACCCCCACAGCTATTACTGACCTACTGACCTTTGTGTGATGGATTTTTTTTTGACTTTTGTTTGATTGGTTGGTTGGTTGGTTTGTTGGTTGTTTTTATTGGTGGTTCGTTGTTTTGTTGTTTGAAGTTTTTGTTTTGGTTGTTTGGGGTTTTTTTGTGGTTTATTTATTTATTTTTCTGATACTGGGCTTTGGATTTAAATTTGATCCCATGCTGAGCAGGAAAACCAACACTCTAAGAGTAGCCATACCTTGTGGCTCCCTAGCTTTTGTAGTTTTCAGAGTTGTCTGTATTTAAAATGTCTCTCCATTTTCAACACTTGAAGCACACAGGAATATATGTATCAATATCTAAACCAGTAAAGATTTGTGCTTCTACCTACATCCCAATTTTTTTTTTAAAGAATATGTATTTTAAAATAAGTATATAGTGGGGCTTGTAGGATCTTGTGTAGTTTGCTAATCAGCACCAAGATGTACCATAGAAGGGTTATCTGCAAGTGAAGATGTTGTCTGTGTCCCTAACTCAGAGCACTCACTAAATTGTTGTAAGGATCTAGCTGACCCTCTCTCCAGGACATAGCCCACTAATCTGGTGGTTGCAGTTTACTGCCTGTCCAGCCTCAGGCACTCCCTTTGCTATGTTTTTTCCATCCCATCCTCTTGTAGGAACACAACATGGCTCCTGCACGGGCAGCAAGCAGTTTTTGCATACAGTATAAGGGAACAAAAATCTTTCTTTCTGGACAGATAAGTACTGAGAGTCCTTGGTAAAAAAGTACTTACTACTAACATCCCGTTTCTTTGCTTTCCATGCCATGGGCTAAGGACCTGCAAAATATCAAGTAAATAACAGCATCTTTTAGTTGGCATTGCACAGAGCAACATTTGAACCTGGAGGAAACAAATTGATTTTTGAATAGTTAAGTAAAAAATGCTCAAAGTAGTATGCATAAAGTTTATAGGGCATTTTCTTACAGGCTGGTAAGTTATGTACCCAAATTTTAGTCCAGTGTGAATTTTATGACTTTGGTGTTCAAACCCAGAAAAGTCTCTCATCCAATGGAAGTGCCGATAGTCCTCTTATCACAGATACTGTAGAAGGTGCCACTGTAATAATCCTTGCTCCTATAGTTATAGTCAACTTTTTTATACCCTATAGAAGTGGTAAATAATATTGGGACAAAATAAGTTAGGATACTTAGGATTCACTGTAGCAAAGAGAGTCAGAACAACAAAAGCACTCTCACTGATGAAATTGGAAATGTTTTTTTTTTTTTCAATTAACACTTCTAATTAGAATTTAACATCTCGCTAGCTTCGTATGGGATTTTTCGCTTCCTTAACCTCACGGAAACCTATCTATTGGCTCTAAATAGGCAGTCACTTACCATGCACCACTTGAGGATTTCAATTAATCCCAAATCCTCTAACTTTGGTGTGTGAACTTGCATTTTTCTCTGCATGCCATTCCCTCCTGTTTCAATCGTTTTACTAAGAACCTTCTCAGCACTTTTTTTTTTCTTCTTCAATTCTTTTCCTCTCTGTTTACCTTTCTATTTAAAAACTGTAGTATTTTGATTTGAAAATGATGGGACAATGCAATATGTATGATGGTACTTGTCAGGACTTCTTAACAGCTCTAGAAAGAGGAGTAACTAGAGAAACTCTGCAGAAGCCAGAACTAACTAGGGCAGTCAACTCTGAAGTGGAAAAAATGTAGGTATCTTGAAGGCATTTGGTTAAATTAATTAAAAAAACCCACTTGTTTCAAACAAGAAGAATGTATATTTTTAATTTTATTTCTCCTTACGTGATAAGTTTGAATGCTTTTCTACAACTATCTTTGGCTCAGAGGAAACTGAATCCTCAACCACTAGCTGGGTTTTCGATATTTCGAGTATAATCTTAGTCTACTTGAACCCTCATTGTGAAAGAATATTTTCTGTCATCTGAAATAGAATTTCTATTGTAAAAGGAAACAAAGACATTAACAAACCAATAGACAAAAATGGAAATGTAAAATAGTTTAGGTTAGAATGGAATTGATTGATTCCCAATAGCATGACCACAGCCATATTAAAGAAATTTCAAGTTTCTCATCCTCATGATGACAAACGTGATGACAAACTTGCCTGTAGCAGCAGGGGAAAAAAAAAAGAAAATACCAAAACCTACAGTTTCCTTGTGTTATTATTAATCTACCTTCCCAACAGGTTGAGTACCCAAGTGCCTCACAGGCTGATCACTGGTCAGTTCTCTTTCTGTTTTAGCTACTTTTGAAGTGAGTTTGCTTTGGTGGCAAACAAAGCCTGTATACCAAGGTTCTCTTTGACTCATTACTTACAAATAGCCTGGCGTCTGGCTTGTGATTTGTTCACTTTTTAAATATGCGACCACAGTGGCACTAAATAGCACCATTGTAGGTCCTTTTGAAGTTACATATTTTAGAAAATCTACTCTGTGCTATGGATTCTCAGTTTTCAATTGAAAAACAACCACCCATTCAAGTAAACCAAAAGTCTCTTCCTCTAATTATAAGCATACGAACTTCTTAATTAGAAATGATTTATAAGTGTATTCACAGGATTTCATGGAAATCTTTCTGCTAGGTGTCTCCTAATATATCCTGAAAATTCAAGAGGGAAAATAAATTACAGGTAACTCTCTATAAAACAGTGATGTAAACTGATTGTGAGAATGTGATTACAAGTGAAATTTCCTCATACGTTAAGTAGTAACCTCAGTTTGCTTGGACCTATTTTAGCCCGTAAAAACACATAGAAGCATGTCTCAAATGCTTATTCTTAGATAATGAAGCTAAGCAAAAAGGTGGGGTTTTATCTTTCTTCAGTGAAATTGCTAACAAGGGTCATGCTATCCTGGAGATCATATGCATCCCAGTCTCTATCTGCAGCAAGGTCTTCAGCTGTAATTTATCTGATGAAATACATCTTATCTTCCAAGCCTCTTTCTTCAGAGTCTAGCTGTACTGGCCTTCCATTTTCTTGGGTGTCTTATGTTTCTTCATTTACAGAATGGTCCCCATGTAGGGCAACATCCCTGTTCCTGGTCACAAACTTTACTGGTAACTTCCAGTTCATTACTGTGCCTTGCACTGGAGGTTCGGTTTGAACAGTGTTTTTATTTATGTAGGCACCCTTAGACAGGCTGATCACAAGACATATCGCACTAAATTATCTTCCATGACCACACAGGAAGACCACACAGAAGTATGTGGAAAGCTTCTAACATGGTGATTTGATATATATCGTACAGCCCTTTCTCTCTGAGACAGAGATGGATGACAGCTAGAGTATCATTTCTTTGGATCTCCATGCAATGTTATAATTAGACAATAAGAGCAGACAACTGAGACACAAAGTGAATGCTAGAAGACACTCATCAATGGTGCCACAATATCTATTGCACTGTGACAGCACTCCTGAAAAGCCATGCTTGCACAGAATCATACCAAAGTCAACACCAAAGGATCAAATGGTCAGGATAACACAATATGGATGGTAAAGAGAGAGGCAAAAACATGTACTGACTAGACGAACATGACTGATCCTAGCTGCTGTACCTTCTCTATGCACATGGAACATGTCTTATTCTACCCCTAGCCCTCAGGAACTTTACCACAGATCAATAGAAAATAGCTTTGGATCCAGTCTTCTTCAAAAGCAGTCATAGACAGGTCAAAGTTAAAGCTAGACTGGGAAAGAGTCAGGCTGGTCTTTGGTGAACACTGAGAAATGTACATAAACATGAACAGAATATGACATATTGATAAAGGATTGTGATTGCTTCTTCTTTATGACCCTGAGAAAGCAACTAGGTCATCTGGGAGATGATACAGGCCAGAAAAAACCTCTGGTTTAGGAGTGAGACTACTTTGTGGGTGTTGTATGGGGCTTTCAACCAACCTTCCAGCATTATAAGTTTGGCAGTCAAGGCTGGACAGCTCTGTAAATATACGGAAAAGGTGAGGCATGAGACAGTTGTATGGTCCTTGTACTACGTAGAAGACTACTTGCACCTATCTGAGGAGTGTGAGTATTGGTCATGGGTATAGGTGTTTCCTATTCAAAATTGATGGTCAAAATGGTCACTTCTACATTTTCAAAAAGTGGTGTTCAAATTACATTAGCAAGCACCCTCTGGTCCACTGTGAGCTGATGCAGTACAATCATCTGCATTTCACGTTTCTTCTATACCGCTTGCAGTTCCTGAAATCAGTGAAGAATTCAGTGAGTGCAGTTTCAACTATATGTTTGTTCAGCTTGGTGTCTATAATGATTTTGCTGTGAAATAATCCACAAAGGTAGATGTGCCATATTTAACATTCCTTGTCTCCTTAACTTGAATTCTCACCACTGACAAATTTTAGTATCGAAAGTCTCTTTCTGGCAGGTCACAAACCTCTTCTCTGGGGAACAGAGAGATGCTGGAAGTGCTAGTGTTATTTCCACAAAAAAAAAAAAAAAAACACCACCAAAAAAAACCAAACCAAACTAAACCAAAAAAGTGCACCTTTTAATCCGGTAATGAAACCTCCTGGGAAGTGTTAAATGTATTGTCATGATTCTAGCTTATTTTCCAGCTCGCCATCTCAGGGATGGATGCACTGCTTAGAGTTAACTAGTCCGAGATAAAAAGATGGAATCTGCCAAAAGAAAACCTTCAGCAAAGGCATGCTGAAGTCAGTCTTGGCATGAACATATCAGCTTGGGGAAATCAATCTGCAAGGAGATCGGAAAGCACCTCCTTCTTCCTTTTCCATCTCCGGTCAAAAATCATCTACCCATTTCCTGCAATGCCAAAAAACCAAAGGCTAAAGAAAATAGCTCCAATAATTTGTTCACATTGATCAAACTCTACCCACACATTCTCCCTTTCCTTCTCCTTCTTCTTAGTTCTAGTCACTCTTCCTGTTTGCTTTCTGCTTCTCTCATGGCATGCACAGACTCTCTTGTCCTCCCATTCTCTTATTTCATTTTGATTACTTCTTGTAAGGAAGAACAATTTGCAGCTTCTTGTTAAGGATATGTTCTAAGTTACACTGAAGCTCTTCTGGATGTTACGAGCCATAAGAAAGTCATCAGTGTAGTAACAACTTCACTAGGCTGATAAAAAGCACCTTCATATGAGCCAGAACGGTATACAGTGCTTTTAGCACCTATTTGTACTCTATGGGAAGTCTAGGCCTGATTCTTTCCGAAGGGCACTATTTTCACTTTCAGAAAAATAGGAATGAGAGATGAGGGACAGGGGCTGCAAGCTTGACTTGTCTAAGGTGCAAAGACTAGCCACAGCACTACCTTTCATGATTCATAGGAGGATGCCTGTGCTGTTTACTAGGGCAGCATTTAAGGCTAAATCCAGCCCTGCTGTGAATGGGCACAACTCCACTGGCTTTGTACAAAGGCTGCCTTACTGAGAGCAGAACAGGGAAAACTCTTTGAACAGTGCCAATAATTGCTTCTCTTTTTTTTATTCATTTTTAAAAGACAGTTGAAGATCAGAGGCAACAAGTACAATCCACAGTCTACAAATGGCATTAGTAAGAACGCAAATGCAAGGTTTTGATCCACAGTTATATAGCACATCTAACACAAATAGCTAGGCTGTTGATTAGCTATGAAAGAGTGGAAAGAGCACAGAAGAAAGCTCTCCTGCATAAGTCTCCTATATCAGAGAAGTAGATGGCATTTCTGAGGGGCCATTGGAGAGAGAGGATGCAACTATAAACAATGTTTCGAAAGAAACAGCAGAGGTTTTAAGGAAAAAAATCTTTCCATTGCTGCTTTTGGAAGGGTTTCAGACTTTGTTTTACTCCGGTTCTCTGCAAGAAAGGCATGCTCTAGTCTAGTGAGAATGCTCTGTACTAGAGGGAAATTGGTGGAAATCCTCATTATGTGTCATCCATATTCAATTACCTTGACATAAATTGTGTAATGGACATAAGACAAACCAAACCATGCTGCTAGTTTAGCCCACCCGTCTACTGAAAGCAGCTAGATTGAGCTTTTCAAAAGTGGTTTAATGTTTGACTTTAAAACAACCAATCATTCTCCTTTTACAGAAAAAATCAGTAAACTTGAAAAGTTTCTCCTTAACCAACATTGCAAATGTGAATGTTTCCAGAAATAAAACAAGCACTCTAAAAAACTTTTTTATATGTTGCTCTAGATCTAAAAAAAATTGTCATTATTATAAAAAATTAAACTTTATTGTACACTTTTTTTTACACCAGCTGGTACATTAGTTTATGTTGACCTTTCTCACTAAAACCACACTTACAATGAGCTTCTTATGGGAGTGTGCTTTTATTGAATATTATAAACTGTAAAGGTTTAATTAAGTCAGTGAATATATACAACAGGTTTTCACCATCTTTATTTGTTATGAATTCAGCTATTCTTCAATCTGTCCCAGACAACTGGATCCAGAACCTGGAATATCTTATGATCTTTGGTACTCTAATTTGCTGGAGTTCATAACTCGGGAAAATTTGATGCAGCCCCAGTTAGCAGGTAATTTACTAGCCTGCAGTTTTCTCAAAGACTTTGCTAAAATACTCAAAGTAAAATGTTTATTACAAACAGTGATGTGCAATAGCAGGGGCTGACCAAACTGCAATTATGTCACACAAAAATCCTGTAAATTTATCAGATCATTAGTGAGGGGACACATTTGTCTGCTGTGTGTATTTATGCGCCACCAAAGTCATATTTATAAGATTGCTTTTTCAAGGGAACATAAAGAATGTCCGGGAAACCTGAACTCAGATGAAAAACAGCATGATTGCTTTCATTGTTGCCAGCATCTGAACAGTGGACATCACAGATTTTCATTCAAAAGCAGCCAAGAGCTCTTTACTACTTTACTCACAGCTAAGTCAGGGTTTAAAGGAAGATTTGAGGGTGGGGTAAGTCACAGCAAAGTCTTCCTTTTAGGAATGAATGACCCAGTGTTTTAGGTTGTAGAGCTTTGCAATCACACTTTTTATGCATGAACCTGACCACTTTGAAAAATTTCTTTGCTCCAGTTTCCCCCAACAGATTATTTCTTAGTGGACGTAGAAAGCAATAAGTGCATATTTATGTTACATATAAGATGTAAGAAGCCTCAACCCCAGGTCTATTCCAAGTTAATGGAGCAAAATAAACAATTAGCTTGAATACTATTAAACAGTACCTGATGGTGGGGGAGGGAGGGGGGAAGATGCTTCACACACTTCTGCAGAAAAAAGATTAACACAATCTTAAAAAGCTATAAATTCTTCCAGTTTAGTTATGCTGAGCCACGTAGGACAAAGAGCCATCAGAATTTAAGTTCTTTTTGCCCTGGAACATTTTTTGTAATAATTATATATTATGCAATACACTGGACATATAATTATACATTTTGATGCCAGACCACGTTGAGCATCTTTCTTCCTTGCTCTTTTCATCTGCTGCTACTTCCTGACCTGCTCGTCACACACTCACATTCCTTTTTCTCACAAGTTTCAGCATTCATCAGAAACAGGGCATATTGACTCCACTTTGTGGCTCCAGTTTTCTTTGAGACAGCTCATGCTAGCTTGCCCTTGCCATAGTTCAGATCTTCAGCTGTAGCAAGGTATTCTGTGTTCAGGTAACTCTTGCATGTTTTTCTCTTCCTACCTCTGTACATATTTGTGCTATAAATACACAAATTCCACTAAAATTGGGACTTTTTTCAGCAGGGCAGCAGATTGTTTGGTTGGTGCTTCTTTTGTTATATAGTATACCAACTTGAACTACGAAATATGGTCCTGTGGGGGAATTAAATTATGTATATAGGATTGGTAAGTGTGCTGAACCTCTTCAGAATGCTTTGGATGTGCTCTCCCTTCATTCTCTCTCCCTCTGGATGTTATTATTTTGCTTTTCACAAGGGCCTCTGCAGGTTGCCTTTGCATCTCAAATTCTCTCCAGTTGAAGGTGCTGGAATGTCAGACACTTCCAGCCAGAATTTCTATTTCTCACTATTTTTAGGCCAAAGAAAAAAATAACTGTAAGTTTTTATAACAGTGAGCTTGTAGATAAACAGGAACTATATTACAGAATAATCTTGTTCTCAGGAAAGAAATAAATAAACAGTAACAAAAGTGACCTTGAGGTCCTGTGACAAACTGAGCATACTATAAATAAGAAAAATATGTATAAAGGAATTTGACTGGAGTGGGATATGCTACACTTAACAGCTTGAATGAACACACATATCAATCTCTTCAGTGCTGTTTGAAAGTGCTGTAGTTGATAATAACATTTTATTTTCTTCTTTAATAGAAATTATGTAGGATTTTTTGAACAATTCCCTATTAAGAGAAGTTGTATACAAACTCTCAGTAGTCCAGAGTTGTGAGCAACAGTTCTAAATTCCTATGAGACAAGCAAGTCTAGGAAAAGATGTCAAGAAAAAATAATATAAATTCCTGAACACTTACACATTTAGTGCAAGCTCCATAATACATGCCATGAGGTTTCTTTGTTAAAAAGGCTAGCTGATTGTATGGGTGAAATCAATTTAGTCTAACTGGCAGACCAAGATCATGTTGAAATTTGACCTTCTGACTCCCTACAGCCAGTGAGGTATTAATTGCATTATTTTCTGTTTCATTAAGCAGTAACTCCTGTGCAAATTTTTTCCTCCTATTTGTGAACTATTTTTCCTCCTTTTTTTTAAATGTTAAGAAATAGCAAAAGTAAGCTCTTGCATCTCATATTTGGAATCAGTCAAGAGGGCTTATAGTAGGGTTTATGGCCAAGTCATGTAACTCCTGCTGAATTCAACAAGGCAAATTCACCAGGGCTGTCATGCTTGTTTGAAAATGAAAATTTTTCTGGATGAATCAAATCCATCTCATGGCTTGAGACAGAGCAGGGGAAAACTTCAGAAAGATTTACAGAATAATAGAATATTCTGAGTTGTAGGGAACCCACAAGGATCATCAAGTCCAACTCTTAGCCCTTCACAGGACCATCCACAAGAGTCACACGATGTGCCTGAGAGCATTGTCCAAACTTTTCTTGAACTCTGTCAGGCTGGGTGCTGTGACCACTTGCCTGAGGAGCCTGTTCCAGTGCCCAGCCACCCTCTGGGTGAAGAACGTTTTTTCAATATCCAACTTAAACCTCCACTGACACAACTTCAGGCCATACCTGTCACTGGTAATTGTCTACCTGTCCTCTTCGTTTCATGAAGAAGTTGTACCCTGAAATGAAGTCTTCCCTCCAGCCCCTCTTTTCCAAACTGAACAGACCAAGTGACCTCAGCTGCACCTTGTATGGCTTTAGACAGAAGAAAGCCACAGACAGGAGAGGTTTGATGACCTCATATTTATGAGAGTTCAAAGGGACTTCCAGGCTCTGACATCCAGAAATCCCAGATATAACTCTCCAACTGGAAGCCACAGTTGTATTAGCAATTTGGCTGTAGTTTCTCAGTGAATGCCCACAGGTATTCCATAAATACACTGTCCATCTTCAGCAGGATGCAGCAATTCTCTCAGTTCTTGGCCAGATTGTTGGAAGCAGAGGCCCCTGTCATCAGTTCTGGGCAGTTTATATAGAGTTACAGCTCCTCCTTGGACCGTTTCTCCCCTTTGAAAAATTGCCATAGTGAGTTCTCTAGCCTGCCAAGTTGGCAGACTACATCCTTGAAGCTGGAGGAGAGCCAGAAATCACTGCAGCATTGTGAACCTCCAGTCTCACTCAGTCATAGGCCTCTATCAGCACTGTTGCTTATGTTCACAGAGGAACTTCCTGATCATAATTTGGGCTCAGCTAAAATCCTTCTTCATTTTAGGAAAGTGCTGAGCGGAGTCCTATTAAAATATTTGGATAGACTCATGCAGTAGACCTAGTCCCTTGATAGATTTCCTGGAGAATAAAAGAGACTTACTAATAAAATATGCTGGGGATTTCTTTCTCATGTCTTTCCAGCATGAAGGGACATAGTCTAAATAGCAATAAAAGACTGAGAAATTGCTGTTACTGTGACTCTCATCTGTTTATTCATAATAAAGTCAATTGGTAATTTTGCTAATTTCAGCAACTAAAAAGTTTTCTAGAACCTTTCCATGCCAGCTTTTTTTAATTGTTTGGATACTACAGGGGCATGAAGAGATATTGAAATGTTAAGTGATATACAGCCACATGCAAAAGCCCATAATAACACTTTTCCTTATCCTGAAATGCACAGATAATTGAAAAGGTAAGGTTTGTAGAAGATTAAGAAAATGGGTGGAGTGGTGGAGATTACTAACAAAACATAGTGGGTCTAGTTGAGAAGCTGTGAAGTTGGAACAGCAGGTTTTCTTCCTTCTCTTTTAAAAAACACAGGTAAACATAGTAGTGGTAGTTATTTTCTCCTTTTCTCTGTGGTAGTTATTTTCTCATTTAACTCTGTGTTTCTGCATGTTGAGAGGAGGTGAGATCTAGGCCAATGGATAATCTGCGAGCATGTTGGTGTATACTTATTCAAAAGTCTGTCTCCACTCAAGTCAGTGGCCAACATCCCATACATTTCAGTTGAATAAGGACTGAGAAGCAGCCACCATTGCAAATCAGTCAGCAACCAGAATGGTGCAACCTGCAAGTTATTTGACAAAACCAGACAAACAAAGAGATGAAGAAGATGACTGATGTTAGCTTATGTGATTAGAAGCTCATTTCAGCAAACACACAGCGTCCCTGAGTCACACAGGGGTGAGTGAAAGAGCCCTCAACACTTGCGCCAGAGGAACAAGCCAAAGCCCCTGTCCTGACCCATCACAAGGGTGATCAAACACACAGACAGAGTGAAATCCACCATGGTGAGCTAATGGAGAGTGTTTTCCCAGGTGTCCCAGTTTAACCACAGCCAACCAAGCCCCACACAAGCACTCTCTCAATCAACCCCCCACTAGTAGGATCTGGTAGGATCAGAGAGACAATCAGAAGCGTGAAAGCTAGAAAACTTGTGGGCTTAGACAAAGACAGTTGAATAGGGAAAAGAAAAGCTGAACACACAAGCAAAGCAAAACAAGAAATTAATTCATTTCTTCCCACAGACAGACAGTTGTTCAGCCATCTCCAGGAGAACAGGGCTCCACCACATGCAAGGTGTATTTGAGAACACAAACACCATCACTCCAAACATCCCCCATTCCTCTTTGTTCCCACCTCCCCCTTTATATACTAAGCATGGTGTCATACGGAATATCCCATTTGTCAGTTTGGGTCACCTTTCTTCGCCCAACCTCACGTGTCCCCAACTTCCTCACCAGTATGGCAGCAGGAAAAGCAAAAAAACCATAACTCTGTGTAAGCACTGTTCAGCAATAGCAAAAACTATCTTTGTTTTATCATTACTGTGTTCAGCAAAAATCCAAAGCACAGCCCCATACTAGTCACTGTGAAGAAAATTAACTCTGTCTCAGTCAAAACCTGAACAGTGGGGCACCTCACAGATTGGGAGGGGACTGCCATTGAGTATGGGGCTCCTTGCGAGATGCCAGAGACCGTATTTTGGGATTGTGTGTGATGTGAAGGGAAGATTAGGCCAGAAACCAAAGGAAGGGCAAGGAAAAGTTCAGGGTGGTTTGGGGAATAGTAAGCACTGGAAAACAGAGGTGAAAAGGTGATAAAAGAGGTCAGCCTCATGCAAACAGGCTGATCAGTACAAATGCCTGGCAATGCCCTATGCCTAATCAGCAGTTTCTCTTGTTTTCTCATTAAACTCCATTTCTGACTATTTTCCTGAGAGAAGTGACTCTTTTCTGTGTACATGTGAGTGTATATGGGAGTCTGAGTGCCAGCAGCGGGTGTTAGGATCACAAATCAGGTTGAGTTGTGAGTTTCTGAAGCTGAGTTACACCCAAAACATCCATGCAGCTATCTGCACTCTGCTCCATTACCTGCACATCTAATTGGTGCTATGTACATGCATCAGTCTATTTTTAATCCTTTTCATTCTTTACCTGATAGCACACGTGTCCTAAAAATAATAAAAACCCCCTATATTAGTTTCGTAGCAGCTTCTCCCTCATAATTTTGTCATTCAGACAATTCAAATACTCATTTTTGTCTGTTTCCTATATCACCTACTGAAAGATGCAAGCTTCTGTTATTCTTTTCTGCACCTACTTGATTTGAAACTCTTTTCTCTTTTTCTTTTTTAATTTCTGTACTAGCTTTACACTGGTGCCATTCAATTTCTTAAATGGAGTAAAATCAGAAGTTAAGCAGTATATCTGGGCCTGCGGTTATAGTGTTCTCTAGCACATCTCTCTTAGTTGGATACAAGGACTACAAAACTCTGATTTCACATTAGAGTTATGAGATTTATAGGAACATATTTTTGATTTGCATGCCATAATCTACTACAATTTTCTTAATCAGGCACGGAACAGATTTTTCATCAGTCTGCAAATTTTCATAATGATTTCCTATTTTGTAGAAACAAAACAAGAAAAAAAGTCTTTCCATGTCTTTCAGCCTTATTATTTTTTCTGTGTCCTCATGTTCAGATAGAGAAGTTTGAAAATTTGTCCACTTCCCAATTTCTGCTACTCAAGCCAAGGTTCATAATTCTATGCCATACATCTGTTACATCCAGCATATGATTCTCTGACTGTGATCTCCAGATTCAAGTAAATATGTAGATTTATTTTTCATCTTCACTATAACTTTATATAGATGCCGTCTTCACATGCCAGGTACAGTATCAATAAAAAATTTATTTGTCCTATTTGGTAGACTTAAAGGTTAAAAAATACTTGATTTACCACTTTAAAGTAGTGTTGCACATTCACCCTTATAGAAAAAAAGACATTTAATGGATAATATCCAAAGCAGGAATGTTTCTGTGTTTGCCTTTAACTTATTTTGTCCTTTCTAGCTGAGATGTCCTTATTTGGGTACAAAAGTCTCACAAGAAGTCTCCAACACAGTCAAGAACAGAACAATAATCCTTGACTCCCTTTCCTGTGCTTTACAAGTATTGTGATATTTGTGACACCTGGCTTTCAATTTGCTTTCCTGTTCTATCCATACATTTTACAGAATGCTTTTATCATTTCTCAGCTTGCTTCCTGCCTTGTTGTTGTTGTTGTTTCAAAACATCTTTTCACCATCTGACTTTGAGTACTTGTCAGGGTCATGATCTACCTATGTCATTTTTTATTTTATATCTAAGAAAGATATTTTTTTTTCTTCTTTTGGGGAAGATATTGGTTATGGAATAATTCAGTTCATGACAATATTACCTTCATCATTTTTTTGACATTTCTATCTGCATTTGGGAGGCATCCAAGTATTCATGCCAGTTGTGTTCATTGCACAAGGATTTTGGCTTCAAAACCACTGATGACACATTTTTTTTTCTTTTTCAAGAAGGAAAAAAAACAAAACCAAAAGCCAGCCAGTTTGTCAGTAGGCTTTTTTCTTATTTTTTTCAGTTCTGACTGTCAACCCATAATATCATCAAAGTAGTTAGGTCTGTTGAGGATCGAGTACAGAGAGAAAGAAGTCAAGAAGCTTCAGAGGAATAATAAAAAGTAGCACAAAGCTGTCCAGTCCAATAGACTGGGCTAGAAGTTTAGAGAAGAGAAAGCTAATTATATTCCCAAGAAGAAGAAAGGAGGTAGGGGTCACAGTCTGGGAGATGGGGCACTTCCCTTCCCTTTCCTTTGTAAACTGAAGTCTGTGGGGATAGCACAACAGCAGAGTTGTATTCCAAGTAACTGCGTTTATTAAATATTTGTAAATGCCCTTTGCTGAGGTTTCTGACTCTAGGCACTTCTGTTTGGCTGCCAACAAGATAGCTGACTACAAGGATTATACAATATTTAAAGCTGTATTGCCAAATTCCCTTTCACCACTTTCTCTTTTCCTTCTGAAAAGAAAAAGTGCACAAAAATTAAAACTGTGTTGCCAAACCGCTTCAGTGCCTCACAGGAAGTAAATCTGGGAAATAATATACGTTTTCCATTCAAATAACATCATAAAGCTGTTATAAGAGTATCTGGAATAATATTTCCATTTTCTCTGGGTGTATTGACAGTCTTTCCTGCTTAGTAGTAGCTAAGTAGCTCTACACTTCCACTCTCAAAATGGAAATTATCTTCATGGTGCTTTTTGGTGTTCCTGATGCTCACTCACTTTGTCCTGTGTTAGGTCAATGATGCAGCAACAAGCTGTTTTGTGGAAAAAAAAATGATTCATGCAGAAACTCAGCCATGGTAAGATTTTATTTGCACATTCTTATCATGCACTAATTGTCAGTTAACCAAAGTAAAAATAGACTTTCATGAAAGATCACAAGATTTCTGCATTATGTTGGAGGCAGTAAAATTTTGCTAACCTTCTGAATCACCTAAGAGGTTGTTCATCCAAAGAAACATACAATGCAGGGATCCGTATGTGAGCTGGGTTGTTTTAATGATCTGTCATTGATGGAGTCTCTGATCCAGCACAGTTAATCTGATTTTGAAATTGATTTTTGTATTTGATCAGCCTTATATTGTCCTGCAAGTGTTTATTTCTTTCTTTTCAACAGAACAACATCTGTGGAAATTACTTCTTAGGTGTGCCTTCATGTTGTAGAAGACTGGGTTTACGTGGCTTAGTGCTCTTATAATTGGCCTGAATCCTTCTCTGTTAAGAAATTTAAGTCTCTTTTTCTTAAAATTAGAAAACTTTTCTGCATAGGATATGTATTTATTTGTTCTCAGTACCTCAGTATTATCCAGAATTTATCAAGAATCTCCACAATATATTTTCTTAGAACAGCTGATTTTTTCAATTTTAATTCTGAAGTAATTTTTCCTATTTGTTCTGAGGTTCTAAATCAGACTCCATTTTAAGGCTCATCCCTTTCACTTGTAAAAACATGCAAATGACACTTCTCAATTGTTTTCTGAACTAAACAGTTTTAGAGATGTTACAGCATGCTCCTTGGGCATTTCTGCAAACTGATGATTCTGAAATTCTCTTGAATCATCTTTTCATTGTGGATGCTGCTTTACAAAAAAAAAAAAAAGCCATCTGCATGTGCCCGTTTTCTTGAAGAATAAACAATCATTTGCCTTGTAGGACAGCAAAAGCACAGTCTTTAAATGTCTTCTGCATTTTTCTGACTTTTCTGTCTACCTGACTCCTTTTGCTTCCTGCAGACCATGGCATCATGTTCTTACTGCAGCTTTTGAATGGCTCCAAGATCTCTTTTGAAAAGAAAATAATTTCTATTACATGTTTTGACGTTGAAATCGGCTTCTGTCAATGCTTATTTCAGGATTGTCTCACTTTGCATACAACATGCTCACCAGTCCTGTTCTTCATCACTTATTCTCACTTCAAAATGACAATGGCTTGTTAATTTTCTTAGCTTATTCATTTACTTTTCTCTCTTCTATTTTTATTTCAGAGCCATCAGTAGAAGACAGAACAGAATGACCAGTGGTTTTAGAATACATGATATCACAGAAATATCAACAATCTTGTCAAAAAGTTTGTATGCTTGTGTAAAAAAGCATGTTTCAACAGGCAACAAGTTACAGATTGTTCTTTTGTTTAACACAGAAAAAGGACAGCAATTCAATCTAAAGGGTGTGCAAGGTGAAGAATAGGAGATCGATATATATGGGAATATAGGCAGGAGGTGCAAAAGAAAAGAGTGGAATGGAAGTAGAGGATGTCTGTGGAATGGGAGGTAGTATCAAGGATGGATATCTGAGTGTTTCTAGTGTCGTTTCACCATGGTTTATTCCTAGACAGCTCTCATTTTACTCAGGTATTTGGTTAAGGGTGTTACCTGTAACACAGTAAATTGCCTGTGAATTAGTGCAATGGGGTAGAGAGGAACATTTCCAAGGGAAACAAAATAAAGCAGAATGTGTCTTATAGTTCATATGCTAAAGGCAAACAATGTGTCAGTGTTGCCTGTTTTAGTAAAAGTTGAGGCATTAGGAACTAATAAATATGCTCATGGAAAATGAAGCAAATATATATGAAAAATTTTTCTTCTAATGGTAGAATGTTTCTAAAACCCATTAGAAAGAGTTACCTTCCTTATATCAGAGAACAATAGCATTTACGAGTTCTTAGCATTCTCATTCGTACGTATATGATGGCATTTCGCAGCTGCAGAACACATGATTATGTTTTTCCAATGTAAAAGATGTCCCATTTGATGCAACCATATACATTCAGAGAAACCATAGACACTTGACAGGCATAGGCTGACAAAAAAAAACAACACCAAAAATGAAGACTCTTACAAATAATAAAAGATTACAGATCTCTATCTAACAACCCTTTCTTTCCAGGAAAAGTTTGAAAAACTGACTCAGTGTCCGGGTACAATGTATTACAAAGCCTATAGACCTGTGTCATGTCTCATGAGTTCCAGAAAAAAAAGTCCATGTCCATTTGAGTGGTAAGTCGCCTGCTGATACTTTGAAAATACAAGGGTTTGGTCTTATTGCTCTTGTGCGTATCAACTGTGGAGCACATTGAAAGCAGTTTCAGCACCGTTTGAAATTATTGCACTTCTTCCTCATGCGCTGGAGACAGATGCATTCACACACACCTGAGATTTCCAGCTGTCTGCAGCTTGTATAGATGCATCCCACCTACAGGCGGGATCAAGGTGCTTATGTGAAACTGAAGGACAATGCACACATAGGGATTTGAACCACAATGGTGAAATTAAAAATCAATTATTCTCACAGCCCTGAGCTCTTGAGCTGGTCTGATAGATCAAGAGAAAGATTATTAAACAATATTTGAATATGGAAGCAATTCATATTCCCCAAAAAGTCAACATAAAGATATGCAAAAGCCTGACTGAAAGTGATGAAATATAGAGCAGGAACTGGAACCAAAAACTGTCTCTCATCTACTGGTCATTGCAATAATAAGTTCTATAAAAGGTGGGTACTCAGTGAAGGAACAGAAACATTTACCATTTCAGCTGGTTTTCTACAGAGAGGTTGTTGTGTTAGGAGCTGTACAAACACAAAGCAGGTAGTCTGTCTATCCAACTCCATTTCATATATGTGTGTGCATGGAGATACAAGTTAACTTATACATATGTGTTTCTGTTGCCATATGCAAACGATAACATAGCACAGCTGATGTCCACAAACAAAAGGGGACCACAGGGCAATGACACAGATATGGGAAAAGAGATAAGCTGTTTGACACATCACAACAGCCCTCTAGCTGTTGATGGTTTTATTTGTTACCTAAACATAAAGGTCTTGATTATGGTAATCTTGTATGTAGTCTACTGTAATAATCCACATCTGAAAGAAGATTGCATGTTTCTTGCCCAGCAGGATCAGAAAATAACCTCATCCCTAGCACAAAAAAAGATGAGGTGACTTCTCCATATGGATCATACAAAAAATATGACTGTTATTAACATACGGATTTGTCTACTACATTTCTTCAAAAATCCTTGCTCTTCAATCCTGTTTAGAAACATGCAAGCCACTTACCCATCTACTGCTTTGTATCTGCTGTCAAGCATCACTCTTACAGAGATTTGAAAAGGAATGCATAAAAGAAGCTGTGTCATAATTTGACTCCATCACACAATAGGGCAAAAGTGGTATGTGCTATCAAGAATGGGAAACTTTTCTGTGTGCTGTGTTGTACACTGCATTAATTCGACTAATTGAATTTTCAGTTTTCTTATGCTAACAGAGAAATGTGAAAACATTCTGCCTAATGAAGAGAAAGACTGCACACATTTTAGCAACTCATAGGCTATTACAATTCATATAAAATTTACTTCAAATTTTAGAGTTAAAACCTTTTAAGCAGTTGAAAATAGTTAAGGTATTTGCAAAATAAAACCAATTTCAATAATACAAGCAAAGTTAACAGGAGTTCCTATCCTATGTTTCCACTGCATTTGTTGTACTACAGCAAAGAATTCAAGATAAACGAATGACCTAGATAACTAAATCATTGTTAGTCATTAAAAAGGAAAGAACAAAGAATTACAAGCAAAAAGGGAAAGTGAGGGTGGAACAAAGGAAAGAAAAAGATTTTTTGAAAAGGAGGAATAAATGCCAATAAAATGTGTCATTGTGTGTTTTAAATGCATTCTAATTTTTTTGCACAGTGTTTTATCTATTTTATCTGGTTTATCAGTGCATGAATCACTTTACTCAAACCTTTGTTTTCAAATGTCCTTAACTTTATCTTTCTTTTGTCCTGAAATTGGAATGCTACTATTTCACGTGACAAAGTTTGTTTTTATGTGATAGTCTGTTACTTGGCTGTAGGCAATTTTTGTCCTTCTAATTTAAAAATATGATTTTCCTTCTGCCCTCGCCATCCTGAGGCACTTGGTCTATCTGTGTGGTTAAAGTTGTCATTCACCTCTGAATCAAAAGATCAGTGAGAAGACAAAGTACTTCCTGAACTGACTTTGCGGGACAGACAGAAGATGAGAGTAAGAAAAGCGTGAGTCAAAGATAATGTTTGTGTCTAGGGCTGTCATAAAAAACATCTTTAGATAACTAGAAATAAAAAAGTAGGTCCTTTGCTGGAGATGGCTGAATAATTCATTTTGAATAAATTATCCAGCAGATGTACTCCCCACACACTGCTTTTTGTTTGTTTGCTTGTGAATGGTTGGTGAACAGACCTTTTCTTTTGCAGATGTATTCCTTACTTGGAAGTGTTCACTAGAGTCCTTGTGCAAGTGAAAGATTCTTTCCAAAAGGTATTTTGCAGTAATGTCATCACTCTGAGTCAGTTGTATGGTTCACCTAGCTCAGTATATCGATGGTGTCCATGAAAACATTAAGAGTATAAGGAAATAATGTGACCTCATTGAGATTCTTCTCTTAGTAAACCAGTGATTTTCAAACTTCTATGAGGGAGATTGCATCAAAGTTTCTAAGCAGAAGATTTGTGTATTCTTTTGCCTTGAATGTGACAAGTTACATTTTGGCTCATTATGGCTAGGATTTTCCTGCTTAATTCCACCACAGTAATAAGACATGTTTTTCCTGTTAAATTTGTTATTTGGTCTGTTTTTCTTTTGTGGATAGTCATGCTATATTCATAGCTTTCATGATGGTCACTAAGTCGTGTAGTCATACAAAAACACTTACTGTTAAGGCCATACACTCTCATCTTTTTTCTCTTTATGAAGATTTTTATACACCTCAGCCTTCACCTTTTTGTTTTTTCTTAATTTAAATAGTTTGAATCTTTCATTCTTATTTCAGTGGTAATCTCTGTAGATCTCTCATCTTTGCTGTTGTTTTTCCCTTTTGATTCTCTGATGTAGCTCAGCAAGGATGTTCACCAGAGCTGGACAGACTACTCCAGCTTAGGCTCTACAAAGTGGTATAAAGCTGAAAGATTTGCTCATATTTTTTTGCAAGCTATATTTCACTCACACATCTCAATATGATGTTTTGCCATCTTCAGAACAGCATGATATTTTTGATCACATTCAGACTGTAGTCTATTTAATCCCTTGGATCTCTTTCCAAAAACTGCTACCTAGCCAGCTGTTTCCCATCTGGGTTTTGTGAAGTTGATTATTCTTACTTGTTTGTAATATCTCACACTTGTCTCTGCTGGATTTAGACCAGTTTTTCAACAACATTTTTCTAATTTACAGTGACCATGCCCTCTGCTCCACCTTGGTAATATTCCATCAGGAGTATCATCCAGCTCTGGAGCTCCCAACAGGAGAAGGATGTGGACCTGGTGCAGGAGGTGCAGAGGAGGGCTGCAAAGATGGTAACAAGGATAGAGCACCTCTTCTACAAGGACAGGATAGGACAGTTGGGGCTGTTCAGTCTGAGAAGAGAAGGCTCCAGGGAGATGGTACAGCACTTTCCAGTACCTAAAGAGGGCTTACAGAAAAGCTGGAGAGGAATGTTTTATGAGGCCATGTAATGATAGGACAAGAGGGAGTAGCTTTAAACTGAAAAGGGTAGGTTTAAATTAGACTTTAGGAAGAAATTCTGTCCAGAGTAGCTGTGAATACCCCATCCCTGGAAGTGTTCAAGGCTGGGTTACACGGGGCTTTCAGCAACCTGGTCCACTGGAAGGTATCCCTGCCTATGGCAGGGGAGTTGAATCTAGATATTCTTTATGGTCCCTTTCAACTCAAACCGTTCTGTGATTCTGTGATTTTAAATTCTAGGTCTGTCTCCTGCCTATTTCAGACATTCTCATCTTCATTTCACATGCAGATTTAATAATTTAATAATGTTTTTTCTTGTTTGTTTCATTGTTTTTGTTGAGCGCTTTTATTTTATGGGCTCTCTGTTTTGTTATACATATCAATATACATTAGTAATGTATATTGAAAGGGTTCATAATCTGGACAGACCCTTTATAGAAATCTGTAAATCTTCTCCTCTTAAATCTCTTCTCAGTTGGAAGCATTCAAAGAAAAAAATAATTTAGCATCTTCTCATATGGAAGCAATGCTTTTTGTTCAACTTTGGTGACATATTTTCAGCTCTACAGGATGCCTTGTCTGATGGGTGAGTTGTAATGAATACTATACATATGCTTGTGTAATGAATTTAGATACTATGCAATCCAGCTTCCTGTTTAATTCTTAATCCTTTTTTTTCCTAGAAAGTCCTAACATGTATTAATATTTGTGTATCATACCCTGTAATACTGATATTCTTACAGAACTATTACAGTGACCCTTGGTGAACAATAATTCATTTGGATCATTTACTCAGCTAAGTTACTGGATGCTGTTTACTGTGCTGTCTACTGCTGTCCTTGAATCTCGCTGATTAGTCCAAGTCCAAGCTACAGCAAGAGACAGCTGCATAGCTCAGATAGCTTTCTCTGAGCTTACACTGTAAAAAATTGTGCTTCTACTGCTGAAATTTTCAAATAAAACTTGTCCCTCTGTCTTCCTCTCTCTGTCTCATATACTCAGTCATAATTACAATGAAATTGGTACTTTAAAAAAATGAAAAAAAATTATCATGTAACAACAAAGATAATAGTCATGTTAGTTTTTCTGATATGAGAAAAATATCCTAACAATATTTCTAATAGCAAGAAACCATCTTCAAGTTCAGTCAATCAGTTCAATTAGACTAAATGTGCACTTAGATTTATTTAGGTATTTATTTTACCTTTTGACACATTTTGTTTGGTTTTCATCCTGATGGTTGTCAGCTGAGTAGTGCTTGTCATTTGTGGGAAACACAAATACATACTGTATACATAATGTCATTATATGCCAGCAATCAATGTAATTTTGAAATCTAACACTGACTAGTTATGGAGTAAAATTAAAAAGAATTACAGGACTGGTGAAAGGGAAATTCCACTGCTGTCCAAGAGCTGAGGATGAAGTACTATATTCTGGACAAACTGGGACATATAACCTCCTAAAATTAGCAAAATTGTTATGTTTATGAGTATCTGGTTATGTTTCAGTTTATCACTGAAGAACATTTATGATAGGTAACAACTGTTGCTTAAAAAAACAGCACAAAAATCTGCTGAATTGTTTTAAAAATATTACCCTTCTACATTAACTTTTCCAACCAAACTGAATACTTACAAATGTTTAAATTTTCTGCCTTCCTTTTTAATAGCCTTCATAACAAACTACTGTAGTTTCACAGTAACTGACAATATATTAAATTACTTTTTGAAGTCAATACTGGACTGAAGCTGCTGGTATGAATTTACAGTGTCTTGTTAAAAGAAATTCTAGAACTTTTTTGTATCTATTGGCATCCTCTGCTTTCACGGGAACATGCCAAACTTTTATGAAGCATGTCTGACAAAATCAAGGAGTTTGCCCACATTCAGGGTAGGTTAATGCCAAAACATTAATTCTCTACTTTGCTTTCCTTCTGTTTTTCAAACCTTTAAATATTTTTTTTCCCTCAGAAGTAACTTTTAATATGATATCTAAAAGGAATAAATGTCACTGATGTGATTTTTCCAGTGCCTTTATCACTAATTTGTTCATATTATTTCTTCAATAAAAAAGTTGCCGTGCTACCATTCATATTACCTCGGTACTCTAAAATATATCATCTCCTGTACTTGTTTTTTGTTTTTTTTTTGGCCATGACCAACACAATGATTGGCAGAACAAGATGAAAGGATCATTTATCTTGATGTACTGCCTTGTTGTTATCAGGCCCTTCACACTAGCATCTTCTATATTTGCCAACAGAGATGTTGTATCTCGTCTAACTAATTCAGTTATAGTAGCTTTGATGAATATGTAAGGAAAAATTAGTATATTCTGCATTGAATGGCAGTATTTCAAATAGACTGTAAGCGTGGAGCTCATCTGATTAAGCACATTTCTTTTACCATCAAACTATCTACATCTAAATTATTAATCTTAGACTCTCTTTACACTTAGTGGACAGTAGTTCTTGGAACCTGGTATAATCAGCCTAAAGTTGTAAATATGAATATCTCTGAGCAAATCACTTTTTATGATCAGTAAGCACAGTCTGGCTTTTAAGGAAAAAGGTAGGATGAACATCCATAACATGGATGTGTACTGAAAAGCAGTATACTTTAGGGGTAGTTTTAAGCATAAGTGTACTTGAAGATAAAAAATGTTTGTATGAAATTCACACACAGTGTTAAAACCAAGCTCATGTCTGAATAAATTGCATCAGCATACCTATAGTGATTTATTAAAAAAAAAAAGGTATATTAAGTGCAAAGTGGTACATCGGGGTTAGCCACATTTATTACTTTTAGGTAGATTACAAAAGTAATGATTGCATTCTGCTTTGTCTGTGCACACCTTATTTGTAATGATTTCTAAATCATGTGACTATATTTCATTAAATTCAATGAGAGTGTTGGTTCATGTCTATTAATCTGCATGAGTCTCAAATCAGTAAGTGATTTTAATTTAAATATAATTATATAAAATCATAATTATAATTGCCTTTAAAAGAAAAGTTCACTCTAGAAGACTATATAGAGGATTATTGATCATTAGAGAAGAAGTCTTGCATTCACAGTATTAATTTTTTCAATGTTGGTTTTTCTTTTTTTACGCAAGCTGTTGTGCACAAGCTTTCGACTTCACAGGCAATGACATTGGCTTTAAATGCCCTCTGTTTCAGAAGTGTCTTGCAGTAACATTTTAAAGCATTAATTTCCAGACCTATTGATTATGACTATACCAGGTAACACAGCTCTGGCAAACAGTTGGGAAAAATTCCTCCTTACAAGTGCAGCTTCTTGGAGGTCATAGTTGGTCTGTTCTGAATGGAAAGAGTAATTTAGCTGCTTTTTCACTAAACAACCAAACAGAAAAACTAAAAGATGGGTATCTTTGCATTCCTGTGACTAGTGACTATACATAATCTGTGTGCATGTTGCTAACACTGTTATCTACCATTTGGATTGAATTTGGCCCTGCTACTGCCTCACTGAGTTACATGAGGCTAATGGTCAAGTGAGCTGCTACTGAGAGGCTGGCAAAGGCAAAATAATTCTGAGACTGTTCCCTCATGACCTACACTACTTACAATAGGACAATTCAAAATATTTTTAATGTGGTCTTATACTGAAATAAAAGAGCTCTATTAACTGCAAGTAAAAGTGAGTGGAGTGAAAAGATAATCTAAACATGGTTTTTGAAATGCCAGAGTGTGAGGTACTAATAGACTTGATTTATCCCAAGAATTTCAGAATGATTTAGCATTATCTTATTGGTCATTGGTAGTAAACACTATGTTTGATAGATTGAAGAATGACTTTGTAGTATATTGCACATAGAAATCAAAATAATTTATAAAAATCTCAAGTTATTTTAAAATATAAGCATGCAGTATCTAAAAAGTCTTGTTCAGGTAAATTTAAGAATCTGATTTTTGAGACCAAATCAAGGATACTCCAGTTTAAATTTATTGTTCACCTCTTCCTTACTTTTCAACATCAAATCAGTATGTCAAAACATTTCACTGCAATTTTAAGGAAGAATCAGATCAAAAAGATGTTGCCATAACACAATCCTTCCAACTCTTTACAAATGTAGGTATGACAGGATTTTCTGGGTTTTGGATCATCAAATTCCCTGGTAAATACTGAGGATTCACTGATGTAAAGTGAAGCAAACACGAGATACTGATGTGATCTATCATTCACCAGCACAGTATCTGTGTACTAAAATCATAGCTTTCCATGTGCTATTTGTCTTTCTCCTCATGGTTATAAATGAAAAGAAACAGAAATCTGAAGAGAAAGGTCTCTAAGGTTGGTAATTCAGTAAACAATAAGAAGTACTGAAAAAAAAATTCTTTCTGATACAGAATTGACACAAAAAGGGGGAAGCTGTGAAGACATCGCCTTCATTATAGAGTAATCAACTCTGAATGAGAAGCAATTAAATATTAAAACTTTTCTTAAACTGTGCATTAAGAAAAAACCCCAACAATATGCTCATCCAAAAATTGCCTACAGACTTACAGCTTTGAATATAACTAATTGTAAGAGATAACTTTTAAAAATTAATAAGTGAGTGCAGGAATTAATAAATTACTAAATAAAATTAATCTCGGTCTACCTTAAAATTCAAGAACCTTGCTTCATAAAAGTGAGGATCCTATAGGATGCTCCTTCAAATCACAAATGTATGCTGGCACACCATGTAATCTCAATGGTAACATGTTTGTTTACTATTCCCTTTTAGTAGAAAATCCCTAAATGCAAACAAATTTCTAGCACTATCCAGTTCATGTAAATGCAAAATCTTGCTAGTGTGCTATCTTCCAAAATGCTCTAGTATTTAATCCATTCTGCCAGTTTAGTCATTTTTATGGAAATGGTTTTCACAGCATCTCTAAACTATATTTTACTTTGAGTCTGAAGTATCATTGTGTAAATATACTAAAAAGGATGCCTTGTACTTGATAATAGAGCAATCAAAAATTGAATAAATGGTGTGTCCAGCTAGGCATATTATATTTCTTTGTTTTCTAATCCTTTTGTTGTGCTTCATTTTGTAAGTCCTCCGTACAGCTGAATAGAAAATGTTATCAATAAAGGCAAGCCATTAATCCACCCATGACAAAAATTAAGATATATTTGTCCTTTAAGGCTGACTGCCTCTGTTCTGTTCAGCTATGGAGGTCAATAACCTGTAAGTGTTTAATGAATATTGCTATAATGTTACTTTCATTATTGAATTAGAGATGGCTTTGAAGAAGACATAATGGTTTGATCTTGGTTTTTTTATATTTATTAAACTTTCAAAAATCTATGAGTTATATTTCTTCTGTTAATATTTTGAAAGAGGATGAATATTTACATAAGATTTACATAAGAAAAACATTTTAAATGTATAATAAATAATAATCTTTCTGTCTACTAATGAATACATTTTTACTTTTGTGAATCCTAGCAAATCCAAAATAGATTTATTACTGTAGACTATTTCACAGTTCTGGGATTAAATTATTGCCATGTAATTTTATATAAATATTTTATATTTTCAATATTTCATGTTAGTTTTTATTATCAGCAGATTAAGCAAATGGAAGGGCCAGTTAAAATCACAAAGATGTCACTGTTAACAGAATAAAAAATTTCAGATTTAAGGTCCATTCAGAAAATGAACTTAAACCCAGATGTAGATGATTTGTTCTTCAAAGCAGTTGATGGAAGCTCAGGAAGGCATAAAACAAGATACTTTCAGTTCTGTTAAATGTGCAGTAAGAATAGGTTTACCTCTAGCCATAGCACTTTTCCAGCGATCTGCAGAAACTGCCCTTATTAGTATTTCTGTAAACATACCAGAAAACATATTGAAGAATTTTTCTGGCCCTCAAACAGCTCAAATTGTATAAAGAGACCAAATGCTGTCTCTGAAACTGTCCTAGATATTTACATATTATGCAAATTTCAGCAAAGAAGGAAAAGGAGGAGTCACCTTTTCTTCTGCCTCTACTGGTATGTGGGTTCTGTAAGCTACATCACATCACTGATGGCAGTTTCTTATAGGAAATGCAATTGCATAGGAGTTTTCTACAGAAAATCTGATATTCCAGTCTTCCTAACAAAGCAGACCTGAACCCAGATTTCTTAGAAGAATCAGCTGTATAGTTTAACTCTACCAAAAGTCTTCTCCCTTGTTGAAAATGTATAATTCTTTGACAAACCATTAGACAATAAACTGCATAATGAGTACATGCAGAAATCTAAATTATATTTTAAAACCTCCCATACTGTCATAAGTTCACGTGCAAGACTGTTTAGAGCAGGCAACATCACAGTACAGGACACTGAATAGATATGTAGCAGAACATTCTTTGGTGATTATATGTACTTTTAAAGTAAGTATATAAAGTCCTCGATCCTTTTGTGTTTCATAAAATCTTGCAATTCTCCTTTGTTTTCTCTTTTTCTTTTATTCTACAGCAATAACCTAACTCATGGAACCATACACATGTATTTATGTTGAAACTATTACTGTCTTAGGCAGCTCAGCAGCCATTCCTGTTATTTCACTTATATGAACATTTCATGGTTATGTTTGTGTTTAATAGTTTTTTTTTCCTTGAATTAAAGTTAAGCATGTGATAATGTTATTCTACAATATGAGTCAAGCTATCCTGAGATACATATGTCTCATAAATAACAGGCATACTTATTCCAACTACTGTTAGATTAGAAATACAAATAAGTAAGCATATTAAATCACAGGGGGAAAGAAAAATACCCTGAACAACAGAATGGAACAATAAAATTAAAGCTATTCTTGTAGTGTTCAGAAAGACATTATACATACTGATATGCCATACCCACTGTCCAAATGATATTGTAAACACTTTCAAATGGGAAGGAATAGAATAGACTAAAAGAGAGCAAGGTCTCAGCTACTATTACCAGTAATTCAACATTTTCATAAAACTTCTCCTCTTGACTATTAGATATATGTAATTTGAGTTAGAAAAAATATAGACGCATGTGTTTTTTCAAAACTGTTGCCAAAGTGCTGACAAAATTAATGCACGTGTGTGTGAAAGGACAATAATTGCAAGCCAGTTTCTCAGCATTTTGACAGGTCACCAATCTACTCTTTGTACAGAGCTGTCTTTTAGAAATTGCTGGTTTATGTAGTAGAATTTTTTTCTGACTGTTATGATTGCAAAGAAAATATTTGTGATGTGAAAAGGGTATTAAATAGAGTAGTGTCCTATTTCCAGACATAACGCCGTGTGAGATCCATTCATCAAAGAAGGCTATTAACCTTTATACCTAGAGCCTCGCTTGTCAATATCCTTAACATTCATTCCAATGATCATTTTATCAGAAGAATCTGATTCTTTTAGTCCCTCATTCCAGACTGTCAGTCACATCTGCTGAAGCATCTAGCTTTCTTGATGGCCTTCTTAATGCGATATGTAAACATAATGATCTTAAATATATGAAACTGTGGAAGAGTATAATTTAAATGGAACAAAATAACAAGATAAATAGCAGTGCTTCTATTTTTGCTTGATACTGATATTATTATTTATGTGCTGTGAAGCACTTTCATATATGATTAGCCAAAATCTCCTATTCTTCAGTTAATGGATTCTGCCACTGAAATTCTGGTTTGTCATTTTATAATGCCATACAACTCGAAATCTTCCTCGCACATGTTAAGTCCCTACAACTTACAGATAAGTATGTATTTTATACCCAAACATTAAACTAACAACTACTGTATGAAAATAGTGCTATTCTTTCTTAACACATTTAGTCACATCTTTTACTGTCATATTTCTTCAGTGCCTGAGCTTGTTTTAACTTTAATACAACTTTCTCAGTAATTCCAATGTCCTTTCTGACACACTGTTTTCAATCCTACAACTCCTTAACCTTTCTCAATTCATAGGATTAAATTCTACTTGCTGTGACTTAAGAAAAGGGATTTAGTTCCAGAGTCAAATATCTAAATGCACATATCTATGCATAGTCTGTTTTCCTAGTTTAGTTTCTGGAAAGCTGAATCTCAATTTGATTTATCATGCATATATTTCGAAAGGCATTTAAATACCCTGTGGTAACCAAGGTCTTTATATGGTAGCTATGATTCATGACTTAATGCATAAGGTATACAATGCAATGATATGAAAACTGATGCTCTTCTGCTGCTCAGTTCTGGGCCCCTCACTACAAAAAAGACAATGAGGTGCTGAAGCTAGTCCAAAAAAGGGCAAAGGAGCTGGTAAAGTGTCTATAGCACAAGTCTTATGAGGAGCAACTGAGGAAGCTGGTGTTATTTGGCCTTGAGAAAAGGAGTCTCAGGGGAGACTGTATTGCTCTCTACAATTGTCTGAAAGGAGGATGTAGCCAGGTGTTAGCCTTTTCTCCAAGACAACTAGCAATAGTACAAGAAGACATAAACTCAAGCTGCACCAGGGGAGGTTCAGGTTAAACATTGGGAGAAATTTCTTCACAGAAAGGGTTGTCCAACACTGGAACAGGCTACCCAGGGAAGTGGTTGAGTCACCATCCTTGGAGGTGTTTAAAAGATATGTGAATGTGGCACTTGGGGATATGGTTTGGTGTTGGGCTTGCTAGTTCTGGGTTTATTGTAGAACTCAATGATCTTTTCCAACCTTAACAGTTCTATGATTCTATTCCAGGAAGGATATGCAAGAGCATCACAAATAGCACTCATATTTAGAAAACTGAAATTGGAACCTGTTTGACTTGAGCATTGGAGTAACAAAGCAGTTCAACTGCATGAAATTAGATATCTGGTATGAGGTAAGAAAATCTCTTTTGGTCCTGCTGGCTGTATTGACCAGCACTCCACTGACTACAGTGGATGCTAAAAATTTCTAGCATATATAATCCCTACTACACTGTGAATCTCACCTATGCTATTTCTTTTTTCTCCAGATATTTTTTACCTAAACTTTTCCACTTGTGGCAAATAATCTTTTAGTTCTATTTTTCTCAAATTCATTAATCATAAACCTAAACACTGAATTTCTTATATGTCCATCTGTTTTCCTTTCTTCCTAGTTTTCTGTTGTTTATATCCTTCCCACACTAATTGCCATAGTAGTGTTCCGTTTGCTCTACATTAATTGTTTGCAGATAATTGTTTGTAGATATCAACTCTAGAAATCCAGCTTTGCCTCCTATTATAGTCAGTGTAGGAAGACAGGGATTTTTAGGGAGATATTCATGGATTTACTTTATCTACTAACTCTAAGGTGACAATAATTATGCTTCCAAGTGCCTATTTTATTCCACTGAATATTTCTATTTAGAAAAACAGTTTTTGAAAACACCAGGAGAGCGCAAGTTGAACAAGTTCTGGAAAGTTAGGGATTTTCACTGTTTTATCAATATTATTTACTGCTCAAACCACAGACGAATCATCTATTTCTAATTTAATGCCAATTATCTAGTAACACATCCACTCATATTTTACCTTTATACATACAGCCACAATGTTTGACTCACTAACCTCATATGTGTTTTAAAACACTTAATTAAAAAAAAAAAATAAAAAAGGACTCCTTGGGTGTAGTTTGTGTGTGTTTTGCTGTTTGTTTTGGCATGCTGAAGAATAGAAGAGCCCAGGGAAAGCTCACTCATCCTTTGCAAACTTACCACTTAGCTGCCAATATTTGATCTCCAATCTTACATCTTGTTTATTTTGTTTGTAGTGAATTATCATTATGGCATTTTGCCTTTTGAACAGACTTCTTTGGTATAAAAATGTGCTCTGATCTGGCCAAGTGAAAAATATGTAATGTCTTCTAACAATGTTTCCAGTGAGCGTTCTTTTAGGACCCTTTTTAAAAGTACTGAGACGGACATAACTCCAAACCAATGAATATTCAGCAGTGTAGCCAGTCAGTCCAGAAGAGCTTGCAAGTTAATAAGAATGAAAAACAATTCTTGATTGGCTTTTGATTGTGATTTTTGAAGTGATCCAAGCAACTCATAAAAGACCGGACTTGCAATTTGTTTACTGGACTACAAATGGGCACACATCTCTTGTGGCAAATCCCAGCTAATGTAGTGAGTAGCTTTAACAGTATAGGAAACATAGAAAGTCATAAAAAATGGGTGCAAAAGAAAGAAATTATAAGAATACATTAAATAATGAGAATTCTCCATACAATTAGAAATGCGTATCAATAATTGCTCTTTACTTCTATGTGATGCACAGTTGAGAATTCAACAGACAATATGGAAAAAAAATCCCCAAATTTTTTAGTTTGTTTGAATATATATTGCAATTTGTAGTGATGCATTACTCTATTTCCACAATGCACAGTTAGCATATGTCAAGGAATATATTAATTTAGTTTTGAAAAGAATATATTACTTTAGTCTTCAGGGTAACAATTCAATATTCTTTGAGATTCTATTACTTTAAGGAGACTTTTTCAAAGGTTTGAGTTTTACCCAAACTGTCCACAATTCAGGCTGATTGTCATATTCTCTGTTTAAAATACAACCAGTGAACTCTAGTGTTACATAGTCTCGAAGTATCCCTTTTCCCCTTGGTGACATCATGTTTCAGACTTTTTTAATTTCCTTGGTGATGCACAATAGAGTGGGGAGGTCATGACAGGTGCTGAGAGGACCATCACTCCAATCCCAAAAGAGTGTAGTGATACTGTCCATACCACACCAAAGGTTAGAGATGAAAGTGTCAATTCAGTCCAGTCCTAAATAATTTGAAGAGAGCATGCATCTAATTGTCTTAGCCTGGTTATAGAGAGCTATAATAATTATAGAGAAAAATAAAACCAAAACATAGAACAAAAAAAATAAAACCCACAAACAAAAAAGACTTCCATTCTTAAAGCGAAAACCCTCCAATACTTATTTAGAATTACCTGTGTGTGCACCTTTATGCAATTTGCAATTAGGGATCACTGATCTACAGATAAATTATATACTTAAAGAATAGCATGAAGGTCTGATTTGAGTAGCTTAATAGAAAATAAACTGCATTAATTCAAATTCATGCTTTAGGGTTTGGGCCAATATCTGCCTGTCAGCAACTACTTATATACTGGTATGTGGAGCAAATAATTTTGTATTTTCCACCTGTGAGGTTGAAGTGTCTGTATACATGTATTCTTTTAAGCCATCTGGCACCGACGGACCATGGGGTGACCATTTGATCCAGGCAGTAGAGTGGCTGACTAAAGTATATGAACCCCTTGGGGTCAATACTGTCTAATATCTTAATAACAGGGGCGGTGGGCCATGTACCCTTGGCAAGTTTGCTGATGATACAAAACTGGGAGGAGCCCTTCATCCACTCTGAATGGCTGTGCTGCCATTCAGAGGCAACTCAAAAGGCTGGAGAAATGGGCTGACAGGAAACGAAGGTTCTAGAAAAGAAAATGACCAGTCTTGCCCCTGGGGAGGAGTGAGCCCAGGCACCAGTATGGGCTGCAGGCTGACTGGTTCAAAAGCAGCTATTCCAACAAAAAAAAACCAGCAGTGTGCCCTTCTGGTAAAGAAGGCCCTCTGCCTCCTGGGCTGGAAAAACATCATCTGAAGGTTGAAGGAAGAGATCTTTTGTCTTTCTCAGCTCTGGTGGGACACATCTGAGGGGTTGGGTCAGGGTCTGGGCTTCACACTACAAAAGAAATATGGACATGTGTGTCCAACAAAGAGGTATGAAGATGGTTAAGGGACTGGAGAATCTTCCCCTGAGAGATGGGACTGTTCAGTCTGGAGAAGAGATGGTTCAGAGGAATCTTACACATACATATAAATACCTGATGGAGGAGTAAAAACAATGGAGTCAGGATTTTCTCAGTGGTGCTCAGTAACAGGACAAGGGTGATGTGCACAAACTGAAATTCAGGAAATTCCACCTAAACATAAGGAAAATCTTTTTTTACTCTGAGGATGGTCAAAGATCAGTAGAGATTCCTCAGCAAAGCTGTAATCTTCATCCTCAGAGATATTCTGAATTGAACTGAGCATCGCCCTTAGCAATCTGCTGTAGCTTGATCAGGGGCTTGGATTAGACGATCTCCAGAGATGTCTTCCAAACTCAGTAATTTTTTTTTGATTCTGTAGTGATACTAACAGTAAATTTTAATGATAAAACCGATATATCTTTTAGCAATCCTTTATTATTGTCCTAACCACAAAGAAAAAGAAATATACAAAGCAACATAAATCACATTTCTTACTCTGAAATATTAATGTGAAAACTTTCAGTCTAAACTAAAGGGAATCTTGTCTGGGAAATTTCTTAAATAATGCCTGTAATAAAAATAGTTCTAATGAGTGTGGTTGGGCTAGAATTTTTTTTTTTTTTTGTCACAGCAACCTGTATCGTGCTGTGTCTTCGTTCAGTTTTTGTTTGTGCATTTTGTTGTTTTTCTGGGTTTTTCTTTTTTTTTGTGATAAAACAATGGTGAAATCACTTCAGTGTTTTAGTTTCATTAATTAAGCTGTCTTTATCTCAACCCACAGGCTTTTCTTGGTTTTGCCTTCCAATTCCCTCCCCCATCTTCCTGAGGGAAAGTGAGAGAGAGACTGGGTAGGGGCTTACCTGCTGACTGGGTCAATCCACCACAATAATTTAGAGCATTTAGTTCAAATATAGATATGAACTCACAGAGTAATAAAACAAGAATTGAAGCTAAAAACAATGATAGCAAACACGTTTACATTTGAAATTCTGTTACATTAAGCAAAGACAGAAATATCATAGAGATTTCATGAGATGAGGAGCAGTATTTTGTATCTGCTAGAGCAAGATTAGTGATATAAATTACTCTCAATCACCAAGATTATTTAGATATCATTCACAAAATTGCAGCAGTTCCAGACTTGTGCTGCTTGAATATCTTAGGATAGTATTCTATTTAATTGACTGCACACAGCCTAAAAGTGGCAGTTTTACAAAATTGGTTTTTTATTTCACTTTACATTTGCATCTGAAAGGAGACCACAGAGCCATGAGCAAATGGGTAGCTAACATGGCTTGAGAAAAATTGTAAGAGACACTCTTATTTCTCTTATCATCTGAGTTTCACTGGTAAAGCCTGACACTCATGGGGGAAAATAATTCACTAAGTAGGCATGGAACTTACATATTACTTAGCATGAGTAGTCTACTTGTTATGTAGGACTGCTTTGTTTCTTTTGATCCTCCCATGCCTTCACTCTTTGCATCCCCTTAAATCAGCTATTCCCTAAATTGATGTGCAGCTCAACCATCTTCTCATGTCTTTGTCTTCACCTGCATTTTTCGATTATGGAGAATTGCAAGTGAGAAGAATTTAGTCCATCACTTTAGGACAAAGCTGGCTTTGCAAAGTGTGTTTCAGATCCGATGTCCTGCTGCAGCATTTTCTCTGTTTGAAATTTATATCAACAGAGTAAAATAGAGTATCTACTCAGTTTTTAAAGTCACAGTAAGAATATTTGAGTATAAGAATATTCATTCATGGAAAGTTCACTGCTATTGTATATAGGTCAGATACCAGAGCAAAGTATCTTATTGAAAGGCTGGACCTCATGCCAGCTTTCTAGACACTGCTAGAAATGAAGACAAAGGTCTCATTTTCAGAAATGACAGAACTTTTCTAACCAGATGCAGCAGGAGCAGCGCTGATTTGCCAGAGGTTCGTTAGCATCCCGTAGTTGATATTCAAGCCACATTTTTGCAAATTTGGACTAGAAGATACTAACCCCATTTTGCCTTGTTTTTATATTTGGAACTGTTAGTAACACATCTCTAGACTCGTGGGCAGGTATAGGACTACTTCTTTATTGATACTGGTACTGTTTCCTAATCCAAGAGCAAAAGTTGTGTGTCCATCAGCTCCTACACACTATCTTGAATGTACTAAGTATTCACCACCCTGAATACTAGTTTGTGTTCATCTTAGGATTTGTTAAGCATTAGGAACATTGCTTAGAACAAGCTTTTGGAGATTAATTTTCTCATTAAAATTAGTTTAATATAAACACGTTGTACCATTTGGGTAAATTCATTCCTTTTTCCAAATCTTCTGCCTAACTGGCTAGAGTACATGAGACAATTTAAGAAAAGCTATTGCACAGGAGGGCAAATCCACCCATAGGAATTCAATTCTTTTTAGTCACCTGTACATTCACGAGGCAGTTCTAGTCACTTATGCAGCTTTTACTAGAAAATTTGAAAAACTCAAGACTAAAGTGATTTTTCTTGGCAAATGGTTTAAGTTTTATATTTCGCCCTTATAGTCACTCCTACTGTGCTTCCCTCAGTAGTAATGCTGAAATAGTTCTGAACTAGTAAAATAAACCTTTAAGAAGTTTCAAGCAGATTTTCTTCATTTAAAAATGATGATTTATGATTATGCGAACTAGGTTTAATATGCATTAGGAATTCAAATGCTGTTGCAATAATTTTTTAGTAAAAGCTGCTTTTTAGAACTACCTTTGCACATTCTCTCCACAAGCAATAATTCTTCATCTATAGAGTAATTTATTTCTTCTGGTTTTAATATGTTACAGATGAATGGTTGTATGTCTTTCCTGTTAGAGCATTACAAGACAGGCCACTTTTGCATTAGGCTGGTACTACAACAGATACCTGTGGTGCTCTTCATGGTTCATGTGGTACTAATTTAAATGGGAAGTTGCACATATTTCACTGAAACACTTGGTAAAGCCAGCTTTCACAGAAGGGTGCAAATGATGGACTGTTCTCTGTGTGCAGCTGAACTGCTCTAAATGTGTCAGTGAAGGTTATGGATCATTTCATTCACCCATCAGCTCTGGTCCGCTGTGTGTACAAATCACAGTATAGTGTCATCCAACAGAACATTCCTGACAATACTAGAACATTTATAGTACTGCCATTTTTAATAGGAGTTCTGCAACCCTGTTTAAATAGTATTAGTTCTTTAACTCTTTAAACTCTGAATTTGAAATAATTTTTGTCTTCATTCTGTTAGCTGCAGTGTCCCCTCTTTCCTCATTTTTCTTGGCTTCATGGCTAGTGGTAAAGGAAATAAGAGACACTCAAGGTTAAAGGTAAGTTACATCTAGACCACATACAAGAAACTTTCCATTTCCATAAATGGTATGTTATTTTCTGGTTTTCTCTGTTTTGTTTTTTTTTCCTTAGAAATGATCTTTGGATAATTTAATATCCCCTGAACATACAATGCCTTTAAATATCAAACAGTCCACCTTCATTCTTTGTCAAGAAGTGATTCAATTGTTGATAAACGTTATGTGATTAGTGAACCTTTTGTCTTTCAATTGTCAGGATGAAAAACATTTTCGGCAGTTTCACTATAGTATTTTCCCATTACCTAAGCATTACAGATGAGAAAAGAAAGAAATTTGAAGTAAACCACCTTGTCAGTGGTTTCTTCTCATGGATTTGATAAACTGCAGCAAGAAACTTCATATAATTAAGATTATTGTAAAAGCAAAGGCATGTATTTTGTTTAAGGAGTGGTCAACTATTTTAGTGCTCACTTCTTTTCTCTTACTTTCTCCTGTGTTAGGATCTATCCCTCCTAGTCTTAATCAAGGGTTTTGAGTATTCATTTTCTCCTGAAGAACAGGTAACTTATCTAGGTGCAAGGGAAAATTTCAAACTGGTGAACTGAAAGGTAGCTTACTGACATTTTAAGTTCTTGTTAAACCAAAACCTACTGGAGGTTGTCAGACTCCTAACCCTTTTTTCCTGAATGTAACTAAGCCTGTAAATCCATCGTGATTGAAATGAATAACACCAGAAAAATTTCTAACACCACTGACCATTTTCATTACTTGAAAGTAAGATGCTGGCAAATAATGTACATGTAAGGATACTAACCACTGAATATGGGTTACTTGTTCCCTTCTAGTTCTAGGAGAAAATACTCCCCTATGGACAAAAATAACAACTGTCAAAAATTACTTTATTTTTGCTGTTTCAAACAACACCCCCTGCTCATGTTGCCTACACACATTACCACTATATGCACAAAAAGGACCATGATGTCTCAAGTATTTTTTATTGTTAATTTCAATTTAACATTGTTAAAATTTCTTTTAGTCCTTTCACAGAAACTGAATCTTTCCAGTGCTTTTAGGTACCAGATTACAGGTAGTTTGTGGAGGCCACTCTCCACAGCCACATGGAGACATCTTCTTGTTTTTCCTTCTCTTCCTGTTGACAAGATACAATGGCAGCTCAAGAGGCTAAAGCAATAGGAAGATGTGGCCAAAAAAATTTAACTCTTTGTTTGGCTGTGGGATTACATTGCTACTGATCATCATGCAGATTTTAGAATATCTTTTAATGTAATTTTTCTTGTGGTAAGAACTCCTTTCTTTATTTTTATATTTCTGTCAAGGTAAGGACCAAGTTCTGCAAGGTTTGTACAAAACTTCCTGTCATAATTTTTAAATTAGAGAAACTTAGTATGCATTTTATTTGACATGGGAGTGTGATATCATTATTCCTTGTATGCTCTTAATCCAGCAATAGCTTTTGCTTCTAAGCTTCTGATTTTCCTGTACACTTAAACACACAAAATCACCCTCTAAAAAAAGAAACTTATTAAGTTCACTGTGAAGATAGTTTTTTGAACTTAGTTTTCCTTTTATGTGTATGATAGGAAGTTTTCTCTTCTCCCATTGACTTCAGTGAGAGCAATGTGAATTACTATTTTTGCCTAGGGAAACTAATGAAACTCCATATTGGTATCAGTAAGCCTGTCAACATAAAATAACTAAAGGATTTGATCATATTTATGTCTTTTGGCCCTGTGAGATTATTGCTGGGGTTTTTTTTATCTTTGTTGGCAACATCTCTCCTCTCAGAGCTAGAGGGCAAGGGTCCACTCTTGGCTTTTGCAGATAGGCATGCTGTGTTATAGAGACACTCCGGCTTCTCCTTAATAAACCCTAACGATACCATTCATCCTGCCTGTAAGTGAAAAGAAAAGCCATTATACTTTCCAATTTCTGAAATTAAAGTTGACAGACAATGGCGATATGCTCTGAATATATGATTGAAATTATTTACAAGATTAAAACCCATAAATTACTCTGTTTCACACCATGTGTAAATAATGTTTCTTTCTGCCCCTTTCTACAAGACTGTATGTTTGGGAATAGTCACTTTTTCTTTAAAAAAAAATCTATTCGTTAAAAATGAGACATGATTTCTTGCCAGGGAAGTTGACAAAGGAAAAAAAAAAAAAGATGATGGAGAAGACTCTTTTCATCTGCTTCTGAATGATCAGTGTGTGATGCTGCTTCTTAAATTCCCCAGCTAAAAGCCAGCCTCAATACAGAAAAATTACTCATATCCCTTTCTCAAATTGAGTAATGGCAAGCAAAGATTCTTGGAATATGTCTCTGCTTCACAGTGAAAGGCTGTGTTGGACGTACTCTAGCGCACTCTGAGCAAGCTGCTAAGTCTGTATAGTGAGGATACAAGCATGTGACGCAGAAGCTATAAAACCACATTAAAGTAGCATAGCCCTGACAGACAGGACTAATAAGCCCATATGCAGTACCTCCTGCTCCAAAGATAACCCACTCCCAAATTGCTTGGGTACTGCAGTGTGGGACTTCACACACAGACAGTCTTGTCAAATGCCACACAGGAATTTTATTCTCTTCCCTGGTTTCTGCAAGAGGAAGCTTACAGCTTCAGCTTTAGGCTTTAGATCAGTATAGCTCGGTATTTCAAAGGCTGTAAATAAATGGGGTAAATCAAGAAAAGCTTAAAAGAAAAATTTTGCTGAAGGGGGAAGTTCAGCATGGCTTGCTATTGCTACTGCTTCTAAATCACTATCTTTTCCATGGGGAGCTCCTATTTAGGAGGCTTGCAAAGCATTGATAACTATGATTTTTCCAAAAGCGTTTTTTTTTTTGTTTGTTTTCTTCTACCCGGTGTGTACCCATGTGCTATGCACCAAGCAATTGACCTATCTAAACCTGTAGAGAAATGATTGCCAGCGACACATGGTTTTAAGAAGTTCAACATTATCTTGAATATGTTGTAGTGATTATTTAACAAAGCATTAGTAATGCAGGTTGTGTTTGACAAAGCAATAATGATGAAAAATGTGATTAAAACTTTAAGGACTGGGCCACATTTTACAAATCCTGGTTGCTTAATCACCACTTACCCATTGATCAACATGGTTCTAACAATGAACATTTGTTTTCAAGGAAACATTGAAAGTTCCAAACTGGTTAACAAAACATTAAATGAGTTTTCCCTTTCCCGTTTTACAAGTGTGCATTTTTGAGCCCCAGTACATCACATTCCTACATCTCACAGGGTTATGCAATGTGCAGGTTAGAATTAGTTGAATTCCTAACCCATGAGAGAATTGCAAACTCTTTTCCCATTGATATTCCACAAAGGAAGTGAACTTGGAAACTAATGTGGGTTTAGGGGAAAACCTGAATAGAGGTCTTAGTGGCGTTCACTTTTCAGGAGTTGGCATGTTGTTCAGTTTTGTCCAATTATCAATAAATAAGAGGGATTAGCTGCTGGTAATGGTGCAGTGGACAAAAGATGCAGGTCACATGCAGTGAATTCAGAAAAGTGAGAGTGTACTTAGGACAAAAAGCTTTTCTAAATTAGTAATAAAGAGAGATGATTAGGTTAACTGTTTAGTTTCTAAAGTAGATAAATCCTGATGATATGAATTCACTGCTGAATTATACCCTGAGTGATATGTCAAGGTTCATCTAACTTTCATCTTCTTACTACAAAATAATCATTTAGCTCTTCATCTAACTTGCTGCACAAAAAGCCAAGCCTTTGGAAACAGATGAATATGACCTTGAGATCTGAAAGTAAAAGAAAAGACAAATAGAAGAGAAACTTCAGCTGGTTAAAATGTAGATTAATGATTTTTAGAAGTTTAAATGTCACTCTGTCTGTTTACTTGAAATTTGTCCTGAAAGGAAGACGAAAACTGTTCAAGCCTTTAAGTACAAAATGTGAGCTTTAACAGAAGGTGCTCTGTAGAGAAAGTATGTTGATTTATGTTATGAACAATCCCCTAGCTTTTATGTTCCCTCTTTCAGTATCAATTTAAGCAGTGAGGTACTCAAAGTTAATTAAGAAAAGTTTGGTATTTAGAGTTTAGAGATGCAGATGCTTTGAGACTGATATTTTACACTGTCCAGAAATCTGAGAAACAGTAGATCAGAAGTGATTCATACTCACAGATTAGTTTGGAGGCTCAGAGCAGGGAATGAAAAAGCACTTCCTATGGAACACACAGTCTAAATATCTGATAAATTTTACTGCACTAGTTCTCCAAGTGAACAACAGGGAAGAACACAATAAGACATGTAAGTTCTCAGCAACAGAAATTTTAGCCAATGGAACATTATTGAACATTATCTAACTTATGACATTACACAGTATGCCATCACCTGATAAATCCTATTGGACAAAACATTCCCTATAGAATGTTGTACACAAGTAGTGTCTATCTAGTTCATTATATGTCTGCATAAATAATTTGTGGGAGGAGTGAGAAGAGAGATTATAGTCTTTGCAATATATTTTCATTTTAGAACTCCGAGTTTTCTGCAAGCTGGCCTGATATACACTCTCTGTTTCTCTGCAGTACATGGAAATTGATATTTCAGGTTAGGTTAAAGCCCTAGATAACATGACAGGCACAAAAATGTCCACTGGTAGTTCTGCTGTTAAAAGTAACTGGCTTAGTCAGATGCCTCTTAGACATCCTTTCATTGTGCTTGTACTGAGGGTGCTGGAAATGGAGATACCTCTGTCTGCTTTGTCTATTAGTTTTTGTCAACAAGTATCAAAAGAGGGAAAAAAAGACAGGTCTAGGCAGCTTGTTATATGAAAAAAATAAGCGACCAGCATCTTACAGATCTCCTTTTCATGCCTTCTGATTTCCCAGTGCAAACATTCAAAGTCTGAGGGTGTAGAGTAGATGGAGGACTGGGGGTACGAGAAGAGAACTCCCCTGTTTCTACCCATGGAGCTGACCAGAGCCACTGCCATTTAGGGGCTATGCTGATGAACTTCCGTGAGTTTACCACTTTCGCAATCAGCTACCATAAACCCAATGTACATAGCAAGGGATGTTGTTCAGTTTTGATTAGAGGAGGTTGGAGACACATATTCCATTTTATGAACTAAAATACCTGCTGCACTTGGCTTGTGGATTGTACTTTTCTCAGGTATATGGCCTGGAAAATGGCTGATCTGTGCCAAGTAAGTGATGTTTATCAACATGAAGCTTTTTATGAATGCAAGGGAGAAAAATGTGTATAACAGGATTATAAAGATTTGAATCAAATCCAGATGAACTGTTCTTGTTTTCTAATCTGCAAATATGTAAATACTGTTATAGCTCTGAAAGTGGAAAAAAGTGTAACTTCCCAAATAAAATTCTATTAAACTCTGCAAAGTTAATTAATGTAATAAATATGCTGGTGCTGTATAAGACAAGAAACCTAACACTATTATCTCTCCCTATTTTCTTCCTGGATAGCTCAGTACCATCAATCGTATTAAGGCTTTGAAGTATATGCAGTGCAATCACCACTCAAAGCCAGGTTTTTCAGGAATACACAGCATCAAGTTATTAAAAAAATAAAATTCTTATGATTATATTGATTAAAATTTAGAGCCAGGGTTTTCTATTGCAGTTTTATAGTAAAAGGTAGCATAAATTCCTCATTAAGAGGCTATAATTACTGGAAGTGGCATAGAATGTTTGTTTTATGAGATTACAATTCTATAATAAATGTGTCAATAGACCAGATGACTGAGAAAAGTTAATGACACATATAGTTAAGTAAATCCTCTACAGTTTGCAGACTTTGTCTTGTGATGTCAACTAATCTTGACTTCTTAGTCATGCTCCACTGATCACTGCTTGATTCACTAACTTGGGATATCTTAAAATAGTGGACACTCCATGAATTAAGTATCCCATGTATTTTAGAGAGGGGGAAATGTGCTACTTAATACATTGGTTCTGGATGTATATATTGCTTTTTGTCCAAATTTCAACAATTCAAATATAGTCCTTTACCATCTTTCATCATAAGGATATCCTTTTATGAAGTATCATGCTCAAGACTTCAGAGAGTCATAAATATAACCAGCCTTTTTTCTCCCCTTTTTGAGCAAGAAAAATACAGTTCATCATATTTGCTAGAAGTTTCTAGTGCTTTTGTTAGCTGTACAATGCCGGCAAATGGACCATGCTAATGGATTCTCATTGTGCAAACATTTTCTCCCACCGATCCAGTAGACTGGATGTTCAGGATAGTGTAGTTCTCAGGAGAAGTAAAGGCACCCAGATTCTGGTTTGTTGCCAAAATCTCTCACCCACTGGCTGATGGTATCACTGGGAGGCTGTCTTTGTGATCAGAAAAATGAGGGAAAGGGAAGGCAATGTCAGTCTATAAATTCTTATCTGTTAAGAGAGTTCAGGGCATAATTTAGTGACCCACAGGTACAAAGCAGAAAAGAAAAGTTTAATGAAAAGTATTTACAAGTCAGTCCATGTTTGTGTCCTGATTGATTGAGGATTTCTGTCATATCAAATCCAAGTTTTGTGTCCATGGGTTCTACTGTCTCCATAAACAAGTAAATTCTGAATTCAGTTCTTCCACAAAGTTTCCCGTTGTCCCTACTAATCGGATTCACTTCATGCAATAGTTTGGTTATTCATTTTCTGATATTCTCTGTTCCCAGATGTGTTAAATCTGACCCATACTTTCACCAGCCTTGCTGTTCCAAGTTTCACTACATTGACTTTGTGAATTTCATTCTGATTGACACCACAGAATAGCACTAATATGTGGTTCAATATTAATTAAATATTTAGCACATTGAAAATATTTTAATGCTATTAGTATAGTGGTATCAGTAATATAGGACTAGATATTTACCCTCTTCTTCACAGTGAATTCTGGATTATAAGCCTGAATGAAAGACTGTCCCTTGCTCAGTTGAAGCTACTTCCATCTATCTGCTGGTGAGAAAAGAAATAGAAACATAATTTATTGTTGCTATTGTTGTATTTAAGAAGTTATTAAAGATTTGTTGAGGCTCCCCACCTTTTTCTTTTATTTAATACAGTGGTAGACACTCCAGTATCAATGGCTAAGTTGTTACATATTAAGAAATATTAGTGGTCATATATATGCAAGTAGAAGAAGACATTTGCACACTTAATTCTCCTCAATAGTTTTGGCAAGCAGCACTTGCATTTTGTCTTTCCTGTAACTAGACTTTGTTTTTAACACACTACATTTCTATTTACTTCTGAAATCTCCTCTAAGAGTTGGGTTAAATGAAAGGCAAAAACAGCGTCTCTGTTTCAAAAACTATATGAAAGAAGAAAAAAGCAAACAAAGTACATATAAAGTAAAAAGAAATGTAACAGACACTCACTTGTGTTTGATTCCATGTGCAACACTGTGATAGGGATACGCTTTTCTACTAGTTTGTTTAGACAGAGAAATAGTCTTTCAGGACAGATTTCCTCTTTTACACAGATGACAATGACACAGAAGTATATGAGAGATCTAAGTTAATCTTTGAGGTAATACATTAATTACTGTAAATAAAAGTGTAGAACTTAGTGCTCTGGGCTTTCATTTATTGTTCATTATTCTTTCTCCCTGTTAACAGTTCTGCCCATGCTTATGGATATGCTCATGTATTGTCTGACATTTTGGTGTACTAGTCAGTATCTTATTGCCATGCGAGGTGTAAAAAGCCAAGCCTAGAGAGTGTAACAGAACCAACTCCACCACAGTTCTTTCTCCAAGGTCTATAGACAAAATTGTCTGGGTTGAAATCATAATTTCCAAGGAGATTTTTAATTTTAAAAGCAGAATATAAAATTACTATTAAAAGTTAAATTAAAATTTAATCTTTTGAGTTTTCATTAAAACTGCTCTAATGAAAACAATTAGGCGTTTAAGGTGCCTGAACAGCAGCCTATGATCACACTGCACTTCATGCATCACCTGTCTCCCAAACCCTTGCATCACCTTTAGCAAATATATTTCAGTATGTGTATTTTGTTTGTATCAGGAAAACACCCCCTAAGCCTACCACACTGCATCTGTGGGAAAGATTTTCAAACTATGGATAAGCATGCTGTGATTGCTAGTTCATGTGAGGCTGAAAAAGAACAAGGAAGAGCACAAGTCTTCTATAGGTGGGAGAACTCACCAGTTCATTAACAAAAAGAACATAGAAAACTGGTTCTGTGTGACTGTAGGGCAGCTATAAGTCATTCTTGAAGCAGTAGAGACTTAACAGAACCACAACGGATGAATGGGTGCACAAGACCCAATTGAGGTGAACGTGTCAACAAAGATGAGCAAATGTTCATCTCTGAAGGCGCTCACTTCACTTTTGCATATTCACATAGGACAGTGCCTCAATGAATAGCCAGAGTGGTAAACCTTTCTGCATAGAAAAAGCTTCATCCCACAATTTCTGAGCAACTGGTGCTGCAAATAGGAGCTCTGCCGCATAAAAAGGCTTAGGTGTCAGATAGCTATCTACACACAACTCCCTGGCAAAGTGCAATTCTTCCCAAGCCCAAGAAGTGGAAGAGGGTGATGGAAGTCCCTGAAGAGTTGATGCTCTGTACTCAAAAAAGACTGCTCAAAAAAGTGCTCAAAAAAGTTCTGCAACCATATCAGGTGTTGTATCCCTATTCTCAAGAACATGAGAAAAAAATTCTTTTTTATACTAGTGATGTCCTTCTTCCATCCACGGAGCCATGTTTCAGTTCACTGTATTGGACACCTTGCAAACGTCTCCTGGAATAGTGTCTCTCTCTGATCCTGCACAGGTAGTTCTCAACCTCATTGTTGAAAAGCTCTTCCAGGTGGTAGAAAGGTTCCTGTAGATGAGGGATGGAGGACATGAAGGACATGAGTAGTGGTACGTGGACCAGGCCACTCTGCTTAACAGGACAGATACTATTGCATACAGAAACTTCAGACAGGGACCTTCACAGCTATGAGCTTCCCAGACTTCATGTGCATGTACACTACAGTACACAAACAAACTAGAGGTTTTCATTTATTGTCCCAACGAAACAGGTTAGCTGCAGCCCAGAGGCTGTTTTCAATTGTGTGAGCAATCAGAGAAAGCCTAAAAGTGCAGTCAGTCTGTTAGTCTCTGAGACATAGGGATTACTCTTACACTTAGAGGCCTAAGATTCTTTGATATAAGGGATGCAGATGTGTATGTGTTTGAGAGATGATGGAAGATTAAATGTGCACTTTCTTAACCCTTTCTTTCCAGTGTTTTCCTGAGGTCCTTGTCTTCTGATCTACTGATATGTGAACACTGACATATATGTGTATATTTATATATGTGTGTTTATATGAACTTGAGTTTCTCCTCTAACCCTTGCATGAATAACACCTTAAAATCACTGAACTTGACACAGATAGTCATGGATAAAAATCACTAGCTATACCAATTGGTCTGAGAATCCTGTTTTTGCTAAACAGATATTAAAGCAAAATCAAGATTCAATATTCCAATCTGAATGGTTTCAAGTGAAAAAAGATCTCAGTGCTGGAAGTCTAAATAATAAAAAAAAAACATCAGAAAGACTCATTGTTGTAAATGGATCTGCACCTGTGGAAAAGATCAAAGTCAGCATATCTATTCCTTTGAACTGCATTCTCTTTTATCATCCATTTTTCTTATATATATATATATATAAGTACAATATTATTACCACTCTGGCATCTTTCCACCAGTATCATGAGTTAATCCAAGTCAGAGCAAGAGATCAATGAGATTTTCTTTGGAGATATTAGTGCAAGAAGAGGGTATTTATTTGCCTGTTCCTATCCAAAAGCATGATGGCAGAATTTTCAAAACTTTCCAGCAGAGGTCTATTGTTTCTGGAATTCAGACAAATTCTGCTTCTTCAGAAAATCACACATAAATTTTCCATTAGTGAAGAAGCTTTCTCCTAAATTGTTCTAGGACTGAGCAAGATATAGATACTATGAATAGATACTATAAAAAGTGAATTCAGAAGTTTTTCTTGTTCTGTGAATAACTATGGGTGGAGAAAGGCTGGGTCACATACATGGTACAAATATATTCAGTGATACCAATTTATGTAGTGTTTGCCCAATAGATTGCTCATAAATATTAATGTTTCTTCAGCTGTTTTGTTGGGGTTTTTTATCATGTTAGTGGAAACATTTTAGGGAATAGTCTTAGAGTAAAGGCCACACTCTCACAGTCTAGCAAGAAAATTATTCTAAGACTTTCAAATATTAATATCCTTAAAAGGAAACTAAATATTCATTCCGTGTCCATAACCCCATTGTTAAAGTGGTCCTTTTCAAAGTGTCTAAGAAAGTAAATTGCATCAACTTTGAGCTAAATTCTTCACAAAATGTAGCAATGTATTGCGAAGGGTGACTACTCATTTTAAGAAATCTGTCAAAACCCCATGATTTTTTTTCCCTATAATTACATGCAAACTGTTAAAAATAAGAATGAGATTAACAGAAGAAAAGTCAAAGCAAGAATTGCCCACAATGAATAGAATGAATACAACCCATGAAATCAGTAATACTGAAAACATCATTAACAATATCAAGTATATGAATTTTGAAGACACTGTGTAAACTCATCTGCCATCTTCACATACCACAGTCTTAGCAGAAAGCTTAAATTAAAAAAAAAAAAAAAAACAAAAAAAAAACCCACAAAAACAGGCACCATAAACTTCTCTGCATAGCGATATTAATGATGGGAGTCAGGAAAAAAAGGTTGCATGACAGTTTCCCCTTGTTCTCTGTTTAGCAAATATCTTTTCCCTTGATAGGGAGTGTTTTGGACATGCTAATTTAGAATAACCTTTGTAAGTCATTCTTTTGGGAAGTCACATTTCGTTCAATATTTGGTTGTGAGCAATCTATCAGTCCAGATCTTGCAGGGATTAATGAGTGGAAACATAGAGAGCATGCAGAGCAGTCTATTATCACAGCTTTTGACTCTGAGAGCCTGAAGAAAATGATATCCCTTTTTCTTAGGATACAATATACTGTATCCAATAGTCATTGTGTCTCTCTCTGATAGAGAATGATATGCAGGAACAGGCGCTCACACATCCTGCACACTCCTCTTAGGTGTTTTAATGTGCATTTTTAGGACCTTTGTGTGACAGCATGATGACAGCGGCATCTTTATTGTTACCACAAACCTGACAATGGTTAAAAGAGAACACATCCTTCATGATGGCCTCTGAAACACCAAAGTCTTATCCATGCTAGTAAGTTAAAAGAACAGAAAGTGCTCCCTGTTCTTGCAGCTAAATTGGAAGTATTACAAGATCCTTCCTACTCTAATTTATTTCCTGTGGCATTATAGACAAAACATTTCTATGGTGTTAGAAACAAAATTCTCCATAGAGGCACAACCTGTAAGGGCAATATTTCTAATAAATGCTCCTGAGACTTCCTCTCACTCCTGGAGAAAACAAAACATTACAAATATAGAAATTCTTTGCACATAGAGCTACCTGCTCTGCCTTTATTTTCCTTCCTCTAAGCTTTAAACAGCCTCAGTTTGTGATTCTGAGATCTCTAATTACAGATACATCTCATTACTTCTTGACTGGCAACATTTTCTTCAGCTAACTCCAAACTCATTGACCAGAAAAGCTTCACTCCTCTAGCAGGCTGAATACTGTTCACTTATTTGAAAGACTTCACCTTGGGCTCCTGAAGGTGTAAGGATTGTATCCAGTGTTAAGCTTCATTTCCCAAAAGAGCATGAAAGGTATTTATAATATTTGCCTTATGCACTTGCACGCCTATGACTGCATGGTTTTTGTTAACTAGAGCCATGAGTTTCTCCTTTTTTGCTATCCTGTAATTTTTATGCACTTCTGCTATTCCATGCAAGGGTCTTTGATATAAATCATCTTTCTACTTTTAACTTTACTGATGTGCATTTATTTATTTTAGGTATAGTTTGTGCTAGAACATATACACACATACAGAGTAAATTTGTACACTTTAGAGGAGTTTAAGAAATAAAATCCAAATGTCATTAATTAGTCTGCATACAGTGAAAGCAGGTAGTAATTCAAACTGAAAAGGAGATGACCATAGAAATCTTTATAAAATGCTTTTTTCTTTCTCAGGAAGATATGAAAAAGAAGACGTACATTATTGGGAATGTTTCTTAGTAAGGGTAATAATATAACAAGGGGAAAAAAGAAGGATCAGTGATTCATTAGAAACTGTTTTTCATTCTTATGAAATATGAAAAGAGAACATGAAAGAAAACACAGTAAAATCTCATTTACTCCAAAGAAGCATAGACTTGTCAAGGATATTATCATCAGGATTTGAATTTTCTTCCACAGTTAACTGGATTTCTTTTTAGCTAAAAAAGAATTTCAAGGAATCATTAAAATAAAACACCATCTTAAAAAAAAATAACCTTAATTCTTCTAGAATGATTTTGACCATTAGAAAACACTTTTGGAGAGTAAAGTCAGCAGCTTCCCTGTTTATTTTGGACAATCTAAAGGAGGAAAGAGTAAAATATGTACATATCATTGTGTTTTATTGCTAATGGATTGCTATTATTTCATTTTTTCAAGCTTAAAGAATTCTCACTCTAAGAATATCTTTAACTAGTAATAAACACTCTGGAAGATTATGAGGCAGATAGAAATTTTTCACACTTCAAGCAGATTGCAAAGATTCCAAAAGTTTTGTTTAGTGTTCGTTTTTGATGTTTGACTTAATTCTGAAAAAAGATCACCCTCTATCAGAACTCAGAAAACTGTTTCTAAAAATGGTGAAGACAGAAAAAAAGGGTGACTTTGTAGATAACCTCCAAAAACACAAAATATGAGGTCTTTCCTAATGAGATCTTTCTTCCTGGAAACGATCATGGTAAGGACAGCTAAGTAGGACAGTATTTTCCCAACAACACAAATTTCCAATGACTGCAACTGATTTCTCTCAGGATGAAGGAACTTATGCAAACCATAAACTGCAGGAAAAAATTATGTCTGAGTAAAGTACCATGTATAATTCCAGTAATTTCAAAGTGATTGATTAGGGTTTGCTTGTTTATAAACAGTTCTTATTCAGCACAGTCTGTAATGGAAGATTATTTTGAACTGGATCCAAACCTGAAATTTTTTATTAAAAATGTCTAAATGGGATATTTGACCACTAAAAAGTCTTCATTTACAAGCCTTTTAAATCAGGCGGTTATTCAAAAATGTTTATTTCCTACACACATCTTCATTTCAAACAAATAGCCTTTCTGTAATAAAAAATATTATTAAAATTTGTTTTGATTGCAGACCTTAAGTCAAGAAATACAAACTACTTAAGACATTGCAGAATTGTTTGAACATTATTTCCTGAAGAAATCTTGATGGGATATCCATCTCCAGTGTATACAGGACTGCAGTAAGACTTACTTATCTGTCATTCCTATCTGAGGGTTGTACTGCTGATCTGCAAGCAGGACTCCTCATCAACATTGACAGAGGATTCATTCTACCAATTGTATTACCTTCAGTGTTGATAGCAATGGTTACTTGTATGAACCTATGATAGGCTAGTTGCACTGATAGCCAGCAGTCTCTCACCTTGAGCTTTGACTCAGCACCTGGTTAGATGTCAGGGCAGCAGTGCAGAATGAAAGCTTTCTTCAAAAAGACAGGTTTTTGAAGATGCTGATCTCTGCCACAGATGTTGGGTCACTTGAGCAAGCATTCTAGGGTCTTCAACAGTGATGTCAGGCCACATAACAGTCTCAGCATCTTTAGTCTGTCCTCTCTATGACATTGGTGTTATTAATACTGCACCTGTTACACATCTGAAGAATAGTTAGATCAAGAGTAAGACATGCCTGAAGCAGATGCTGCACACCTGGAGAGAAAAAAATGTTTCTATGCCATGAAATGTTGGAGTTGGATTTCTTAATCCCTCTGAGAAGTAGTTTCCTTTGAGTAACAACTCTGATTAGAAAATGTATGAAGTACTACCTGTTCAAGATAATCTGGGCAATGATCTAAAAATAGAAGCATATATGAACGTGTATATATATGTATAGTATGCATATGTATTGATGTATGTATTATTATATATATATATATATATAATCAGGTGCCTTAAAAAAATGTTTATATTTTAATGATGCCATAGTTAGTTAACATCCTACAGAATTAAATAGGCAAATATTAATGGAGAATATACATCTTATACTACCTCACCAGAAAAGTCAGCTACTGGGACTTAATTTATCCCTGTTGCAGAGTCTATTCAATCAGTTCTCATATCCCCCCCTACCAGTACCTCACCTGTCACTTCTACCCAACAGACACACAGCTCTGCACATGCACACAGAGAAACTCAGCATTTTCCACAACCAAGCAAATAGCCTGAAGTGAAAGACAAACACGACGCCTGAAGCAATATTGCTTGATTAACACTGAATAGTTCTTTAAAGTGATCACATGAACTTTAATCTGAAAGATTGCTTTGAATTGTTAAGGGTGGAATCTGTTGCTATGAGAGTTGTCAAACAACTGTGGTGAATTTAATGTGTAATAGATGATAACCTTTGTCGGTTTTAATATTGAATTCCATGTTACTGATCCTAGTAAATAATCCTTACCTTCCCCTAGTGAATACCTGCTATATCCCAAAGCTCTACACAGTACACAGAGACATTTTAGTAGAACGTTTTTCATGTAAAGCACATACACTGTATAGATCTGACCTCATCACTGGTTGCCTCAGGCTATCTCCTGTATACCGTCTGTTTTCTTGATTTTCTCCTGAGGTTGTCATTATCTAAGGTTTGTAAATATTTCAGAAATTTGAGGCTTGCATAGCAATTGCAAATGACATATTGCTGTTATACTGAACTTTCAGTAGCATTCAGACATTCATTTTTCTCTGTTTCTTCTATTTTAGTTTTGGATGATACAAATCCTACAATGCATGATTTAGCTGTAATTGAATTTGCAATCTACTTACAGTCATTTTAACCAAAAGAATCCAGATAGGCATAATTTTGATCTCAGTTAACAAAGAAACAATATATGTTGTTGCTTTATATTGTGCTGTTTTCTATTTGTCAAAGTGCTATATAGATTTTATGGATATTTTATGCAAGTTTATGCATGAAACTCGGCTGTTTGTAGAAAATGCTGACCTCTCAATTGAAGGGAAAAAACACAGAACAAAAACTAAAAACCCTTTGGTCCTTTTAAAAAAAACCATAGGAATGTAGTATATATATCATAAAGGACACGTGTACTTGAAACAGATTAAAAGAAGTACAGAATTGGTTCCTTCCCAGAATCTTAGTATGATTTTCTTTGTATTAAAGCAGCCATCATTTACTGAATATATTTGCTTTCATGTAATTATGTACATATACTTAGCAAAGTATCTTGTACAAAGCAGAAAGCTACAGAAGCCCTATAAAATCTGCTTTGAAAATCATGTGTGGCATGAATTTTGGTAGCACTATCACCATATTCATTTTTGGAAGTATATACTCCAATTTTTATATTAGATCCTGTATTGTAGCAATAATTTACTCTGATATTAGCTGTAGCATCCAATTTTCATATCAGATTCTTCATTCTGGTATAATTTATTCCAGTATTACATTGTTAGCCAATCATGCCTACTTCATTTTACTTTTGTAGTTGCCTTTAATACATTTCTTTTCAACATTCATTATGTTAAGACTGTAATGATACAACACCAAATGGGATGGAGAGAAGAATATAGTGTAAAAAAAGATGCATTGTGATGATAGGGAGGCTTAAGAGGGTTGATGGATTTTTAAGATCCTGCTAAATATTATTATAATTATTTAATTAACTCATTTATGTTAGTATCAGAAAGTTCATTTGCTCTGCACTAATACAACCTTCACAGATAAGAGGGTGAATTCCCTGAAATTTTGTTTAGCATGTTCTTATATTGAGTCATGTGGGTTTATATACTTTATACGAAACATTCAGAAGTGGACGCAACAATTTGTAAATGACATGAGAAAAAGAAATCACAGTATATTTTCTTCTCAAAATATTTAGTGTCTACAACTCATCTGTGAACCAAGTAAATCACAGCTTCTTCAAGTGCAAGGATCGAAACCAATTACCATTAGTGACCATCGGGTGCAGCCGATCCTTTCTGTCCTGTTGCCTGAATCTCAATGATCTCCCAAGTGTGCCCATGCAATTTAACAGGAAGATCAATACACCGCGGCAGTTAGCAGCAGCTCTCTTGAAGTGCTTCACAAAACATGCTACATTTCTCCACCAAATAAATGTCAAAACATTCCAACAGCTACAATTCTTGGGAGAAATTGTTCTTGTGAAACATTATTGACATACTTTAACCCACATTTCCCGCTGCTCTCCAGCTTCCTACAGGCCAGTCGATTCTGATTTGGCAAGGGCCACATCAACACATGTCCCCTGCTGACTTTGTCTGTAGGCATGAAAGATATCATGATGCAGTGCAAAAGTCCTGGATGTCAGGGGTCAGTGGTCTAGCTCTGACCCAAGGTCAAGGTGACAACAACCTGTCTCCTGGGACTTGTCTTCATCTCTAATATGGCCTTGGAAGCAATCAATACCATTACAGAGCTTGCTTTTCTAACAGAGAGTGCCACCTGAGCTAAGCATTTCAAGACTACAACTTGCAAGCGTTACTGCTTGAAAATGTCTTCATTTTTCCACTGTACTGCAAAACATCTGTATTAGGTCTGGCACTGGCTTTTTTCATTTGTTTAATGTGGTAAATTAAATTGATTCTTTTCACTTTTTAATGGATTTCTGCAATAAGAATCAGTTAACCTGGACTTTCTCAATCTTTTTGTGTATATGGTGGAGGTGTTATACATAGCTCAGTACTTTCTCCCAGCATCCAATCTCTATACAGTATCTTTTTTTTTTTTTTTTCCTGTATTCTACTAGTACCTTTTCTTTTCTACCTCTTTCTAGCTTTCAGGAGAGCATATCTCACTGCTGAATCTATGTGCTGGATTTATACTGATGCCTAAGTTTGCCTTGATTTTTGATTTTTCAATTTTATAGATGTTAGAAATTATTGTAGATCTAACGTACTAGTAAAATCACTTCAGTACCTGAATGTTTATAAATACTAACCCCATCCTATATCCACCCCTTAGAGTTCCAGTAGCTGTTTAGTCTCTATTTCAAGGTTGAATTGCAGAGAAGCGCCATGAAGCCTGTACCACAAGATAAAGACAGAGACAGAAGGCCTCCAAGGACCTGACGTGCTGTGAAGAAGACAACAGTGATGAAGGAAGGGTCCCAAACCCCCAGACTCAATTCCCAAAGGAGTGTGCCAGGGGCAGAATGAGGCAGGACTGGGGGAAAGTATGGAATGGGATTGGATGGACACTATTATAAAATCTCACAATGTGGGTCTAAATGGAGGATTCCTGTGTAAATGTATTCCTGAAGCCTGTTGGCTCATTAAAGCTCTTGCTCACTTATCTCCTACTAGAAGTTGCCTGAAGTTTTTTTTCTTCACTCCTTAAGGCAACAGTACACATACACATATATAAAACCTGTCCTCAAATATTTTCTCAAAAATATAAGTAAAATGCAGCATCATTACCAATTTTATCACGCCACAGAAAGTTAGTGCATTGCAAGAAGTAACTAATGCACATGAACAAAATGATAACCACTGAGATAGGCATTTTTATCACCTGTCTATTGTAATTGTATTGTATTGTTATTGTAATTTCCAGTACAACAAAATGTTGCTTTCTTCAGAAATCTCAATCATGACGCCTCAATACAAAATTTGTTACAGTTAGAGGGTTTTTTACCTCTTTTAGTCGTTTTTATTTTGTTGGGGAAAAAAAACCCCACACTCCAAACTAAAACAGTATATGGCTGATATAAGTATTTTTGAGGAAGAGTTTCTATTAATTGAGCAGTGTTACAAAAGGCTAACAGAATTGCTAATACAACCAAAGTATTAGAGGAGGAGAAGAACCTACCTATATTGTGTAGTTAAAATTATTTAGCTATCTTATCACACCAACCCAAAATTGGGATTCAGATTCCCCCCATAACGGACAGCTGACAGTGAAGACAGAAAGCAAATATTAAAATCAAGAAGATCAAGGGACACTTACATAATGCGGGACTGGTAGATAAAATTGAAATGAAACAAATTAAAACATAAAGTCCATAAATATGTCTTTAGATGTGAGCAGTCTAATATATCTGTAATGTATTTAGCACATTTTAAGGTGTTTCAAAGCAGCAGCATTTTCAAAGATGAGAGCAAGATTTTTTTCACTCTAAAGGTTACATGTTCCTCCAACCTTGTTAGCACACAGTAAGAAAGTGTAACATAAGGCTGTTTCTCTGGCTTAATCTCAAAGCATAAACTTCATTTTAGGTTTTATGTATAGTAAATGAACCCTGAGATGCAATTTGGTGGACAATTTCCTATTAGAAAATGCAGATTCTACATCAACTGTTACCCGCTGCAAAGAGGAGCCAAGGCAGAAGTTGGAAGGATGGGCTTCCCCCTCTTCCCTCTTCTGCTTGTTTCTGTTCATCTTTTTGAACCCAGTTCACTCCTTGGATCTATGAGGCCAGTGAGGCAGTTTTGTTCAAGTTGCAACTGAGTGACACCATTCCCAATTTATGTCTATGTAGAGGAGAAAGGAGTCAGGCTCTTTGTCTCCCCACAGCAGTTCACAAGGGTCTTGTGACCTCTCCATCTTGCCGTTGCTGACTGAGGAGTTTCAAGAAAAACAAAAGGTCTGGTAGGCTCTTAGGTGACTGCGTGTGAAAGCTGGCAGAAAACACTCCTGAAGATGAGTAGTTATCAATAGGGAAAATGTGGGAAATCTTTTGCTCCCATGCAAGAATCCTGCAAAATTACCTCAAAACTGCACAAACCTATTGCTCACACTTTAGGCTACAATAGCTAGATGTTAAGGGCTCCAGTCAATCATTACCCCCGCTGTCAGTGTCTTCTCTTTCTGCACAAGCCTTCAGTGCCTTCTATACATGAATCAGTGGCCAGCATATTCTGTTCAGTCCCTTCTCAGCATCGTAAAACATCAGAATGACCCCCTCCTTTTTTACCTGTCAGGCTGTGTCCTTCTACACATGAGGCAGCATGGCAAGATGAAAATAAAAGAAACCTACCATCAGAGAAACAACAGGAATCACAAAACTAGTGCATCCTATTTAAACAGGAGTCTTGCATGGAAGAGGCTGCATAGACACTCCTTTCCTTAGGTCAAAGCAATTGTGTACTGCCTTTACCTACCTCAATCTTTTGCAATTCTTCTTTATAGGCATCCAGCAGTTGAAGCACTGAATCAAACTTTTGTTTTCTCTTTCTTTGTGGTGGTTTAGTTTTCTTGGTTTTGGTCTAGGCTTTCCCTGGTAACAGGGTCATAACTAACATTCTACACTATTCCTTCATGTAATCAGGGGTGTATAAGGAGAGGAGGAAAGTTTCCTCTCTCTCTTTTCCTTTCATGTGCTTGGAGGACATCAGATCTCTGTGTCAGCTTAGCTCTTATCTATATGAGCTGAGTCCTGTCTGAGAAGCTGTTGTCCCAGCTGTGAGGAAGAGAAGGAAGTGCTTCTCTTGAGGGGAGTTTGGTGAGAATGTTTTGTGTTAGTTACTTCATTGATCTTTTCCCTGAGTTCATGAGTGTGTGTGTATCTGTTTTGTTTTGGTTTTACCCATTTTTGTCCCTTTTCCCTTTACCCTTTCCCCCCTTTTCCTTTTGGAGTTGTTTGGGATTCTTATTCTGTATATTCATAGTGTTTGATTGTATATAATTGTAATATATGTGAACATATATATATATATACTTTTACTACAATTGTTTTTGGGTACATTTTTCTTCTCTCTAGGGACGGGGGAGTCTATGTGGCTAGCAGCTGGGTTTGGCAACCCAAACCTCCATACCCTTTCTACACCTTGCATGACGTTGCTACAACCACAGCTTTTTGCAGTGCTGACTTCTGTCCATCAAAGCAGATGGCATAATTGCAACTGGAGTTACTTTGCACAAAGTGATAGCTGCTAGTGGAACATGAAAAGGCTTCAACCTTACATTAGGCTACTTTACCAAGATGCAGCTGCCTATTGAAAGTCCATTAGTGTGCAAATCTGACTCCACTTTTTCCCCCTTTATACCCTGAATTTTCAACAGCAGTCTAGAATAATTCTCTTGCGTTTTCTGTCTCACACAAATGCTGTAACAGAAACTTCCAATGCATGATTAGTAAGGTATGTTACTGACTTCCTTATCTTCTCTGAAGCTAAGACAGTTGTTCTCCGTATCATTCATATTTATTTTTCTCTGTATTTATCAAGGAAACTACACAGATTTGTCAGGACAGAAATTTCCAAACAAGGAGAAAAAAAAAAAAGAAAAAGAAAGAAAGAAAGAAAGAAAGAAAGAAAGAAAGAAAGAAAGAAAGAAAGAAAGAAAGAAAGAAAGAAAGAAAGAAAGAAAGAAAGAGAGAGAAAGAAGGAAAGACAAACAAACAAACAAAAAGTTTTCTTTGTGCCTTTCTAACTTCAGATGAAAGAACTTTTGTCCTTTCACTGATAGAATTTTCATTATGTTCTTTCATTATAGTGTTTGGAAACAACAAAATACACTTTAATAGAGAACATATAGAAGTTGGAGGATTCAAGTGCAATTGTGGGACATACATAACTGCATCCAGTGTGCAGTAAAATCAGGAGAAGAAGCAGGTTTATGTTGCTAAAGAAATCTGGGCTGTCAAAGAGATTGGTCTGTAATGTCAGTTCTATGTTATGAGAAGAAACTTTTAGAGAGGTAGAGAAAAGTAACAGTGGTAAGTCTGAAAAAAGCAAACTTTTAATAGAGATATCTTGCTTTTTCAAAGTGACATTTGTGGCTGACATAGAAACAGGGTATTTTACACTGCATCTTGAAATATAATGTGATGAGGGGATCTTTGCATTCTTTACACAGATTGCACATAATAAAAAAAGCAGAATATATGCAGATATGTGAGCTCAGGATTTCTTTAACTATATATATATATAAATCTCAGGGGCTAAATAAAATGTAACAAACATTCTGAGTACAAACATTGTCTCCTCTGCATTGTATAGCTGCAGGAAATAGTGAGTTCATCTGCAGCAAGGAACAGACATCTTTCACAGCATTAGTTGGAAGAAAGATGTCATCAGTTTTAGCATTCTCATCATATATTTCACTCTCAAGTCTGGTTGGAAATGTGTCTCCTTATTAGGACCATCATCATTTGTATCTTAAAACTAAAGTAGTTTAGTTTTAGAATCTAAGTTACTGAGACATCTGGGGCTAAGCTCCATTAAACTCCTTGACCTAAACCCTATGAAGAGCCATTAGTTCAGCAGGAACAACATTATTGTGTCAGCACACAGTGTGAGTACAAATACTCTTCCCCTTTTGCCTGCCTGCTTTCCTCCCCATAAAGTATTATGTTTTATAAGAAAAAGCAGGGAACTATTCAAGGCCCTAATGGATTATCAAATGAAATATGATCACCAATGGTTATGTATTATAGTTAATGTTTCATTAGTTGTAGTGAGAGCAGATAAAAAGGTTGAGCTTACTGTGTGGTTTTCCAACTTCAACTCAGTTCTGCAGAAGTTCCCTGCAGAAATTCATTGTTAAATTATTTACCTCCTTAATTTTCAGGGTAAAGTTGCTTTTGTCCTTCTATCTTCTCTTGTCTTTTGTAATCCTTTACATCTTCCTTATAGAAACTGAATTTTTATGGGAGCCATTGGATGGAAGATGGAATGATTGAAGTGGTTCATGAGAAGTCAATTGTTGTCCTGCTGATAGGAGTGACATAGAATAGAATGACCCCAATGTCATGAATCTTGCTCTGGTGTTTACCTGTGATTTTACTATCATATCAGTAAAGGACTGCACCACCAACTTGTCTTTGTGGGGACCAAGTGTGAAAGATTATTTTAGGTGTTCTCTTTCTATTCTTAATCCTTATTGCAGAAAAGAGGATTTTGATTTATTTCATATCTGAAGTGAACACCACAGTGTTTTTTGTTGGCTGTTTACCCAAACACCTTAGCTTTCATATACACCATTTGCAATTCACATTATTTCTTGTTACAGCACTAGTCAGTTCCATACTTTTGAAACTGTTGGGTAAAAAAGTGCAGATTTCAGACAGGACGTACATCTATTCCAAGTGACAGGTATGACACTTCTTTGGTGAGTACATGCAGGAAATATGAACAGCTGAAACCTGATGATCCCTAAAGTAAATACTTTTGCATGCAGTGGTTACAGCCTAAAAATTGGACAATTCTGTACTAGTGACACTAGGAGGTGTTTGCACTCATACAATCTATTACTCAAGTAGAGTATTCCTTAGGAAATCATCAAACTTCATAGAATCACAGATTCATAGAATGATTTGGGTCGGAAGGGACCTTAGAGATCATTGAGTCCAAGACCCCTGCCATTGGCAGGGACACCTTCCACTTGACCAGGGTGTTCAAAGTCCCATCCAACCTGGTCTTGACCACTTCCAGGGATGGGGCACACACAGCTTCTCCAGACAACCTGTTCAAGTGCTTAACTACCCTCTTCCTTGTATCTAAACTAAACCTCCTCTCTTTCAGTTTAAAGCCATTACTCCTTGTCCTATCACTGTATGCCCTGTAAAAGGTCCCTCCCCAGCTCTTTTCTGGGCCTCTTTAGGTACTGGAAGGCTGTAACCTCTTCATGGAACCTGCTTTTCTCCAGGCTGAACAACCCCAACTCTTTCAGCCTGGCTTCATAGGAGAGGTGTTCCAGCCCCCCAATCATCTTCATGGCCTGTAGGGAATTAACATGTCTTTGGATTTCTTTGCAGAGCAAAGGGAGTGTGGTCTTGGCCAGATTCTGTGTGCTCGTAAAGATAAACAGCTCGCAGCACTGTGAGAACGCAGGTGCAGTTGAAGACAAGCTGTACAGAGACAGTAGCTTTGTAGCTATAGCCAGTGAGTGATTGTTTATGTGTCCGAGCACCAGTAATGTTAATGCACGTATACTCAGAGAATACTATAATTGTAGAAACTCCATTAATAAACTGAGCTTTGTAGTTAATCCATATTGGATCATCTGCACTGCTCATAAGCCTGCCTCCAACAATGGCCTCCTCTGGACTCACTGCAGCAGCACCTTTTTATGCTGTGCCTCAGAGCTGGACAAAGTACTCCAGGTGGGGTCTCAGTTGCATATTACTTCCCTAACCTGTATTGCAATGGCTTCATGCAATTACTTTAACTGTGATGCTGTGGTTCTATTACTGGTGCAAAAGAGATTTCATTTACAGGACTTTTCTGACTCTTGAGTAAGGTTTTGGCCTGATTTTAATATAATCTTCTCTAACACCGTTACCAGCATGTGTTTCCTATTCTGTAAAGTGAAGAAGCCACAGAGAAGCTCAAGAAAAGTAATCTGAACCCTGCCCTGGAACCCCCTGACTCTAATCAGGTCCAGAGCATTGAGAACTTTGTTCATTTGTGCTTGGCAGTTTCCTATAAACTTATTTTTGAAGTCAGCAGTTGTACCTCTCTATAAAATGCAGAATTTCAGAATTTGAGACTTATCACCTGCAAGCTCAATAACAGCCTGGCCTTTGAAATATCACCTTGTTTCAAGTGATATCAAGTTTACTTGATATCAAGGTGATATCAAGTAAAATTTAATACTTTACTTCAATCACAAGGGGCATTGGCCTATGATGTTGTCAAGACCCATGATATAACAGATGCAGAAAGGCTGACAACAGAACAGTATGTTGCTTATAAAATCAAGCAAAACACTTTTCCCTTTGAAAAGAACTAAGACAGCAGGTTTTTCTCCTCTTCTCTTTTACCAGTTGTCAAAGTTTACTCAAATACTGTTTGAGTAATTGCATAACATTATAAATACGTAGCTTTCTTCACCATGAAAGATCCTCTGGAAATGCTTTCCATATCATTTTCTTAAATAAATCTTAATTTCAACTATCTGATTATTTTCCAGAGCATCCAACTAGTCAACATTGAGCAACAAGTAGAATAACAGGTAAGTAGAATGATATTTAACAAATTATTATTTGAAACAATTGTCCAGTATAATGCTCTTTTCAGTATCTCAATTTTATACAGTAATGGTCTTGGTTACCAAAGACTGAGTGTGTTTCAGCATTACTTTTATGAGCACTTTTCTTAATCCATTCAGTTAGCAATGTTCCACTCCAGTGATAGTGACAATACAGTTGCTTCAGCAAACGATGAGGTCAGAGACATTTGCTACTGACCTCAGCAAAATAATCAGATAATCAATTGAAAGGTGAAAAAAACAGTTCTATACTCATCACCATAGTATTTAACTGTCATATATAAAATGAGATTCACATCAATTAGCTTTGATTATTATCTCTCTCCCCTCATCCTAAAGACCAAATTTCCCTCATCTCATTCAGGTGCATTATTCCTTGTGGGTTAAATCTTTGGTGCTCAGTCTGAGGGAGACATTATATGTTGTCCTGAGCCTGAGGCAAACTTTATTTAACACTTGTATTTACCAAATAGAAATATCCAAGAATAATCCACAATCTGTGCATAGTTTCAGGTTCTTAACCACATACACACAGGGAAATGATTCCACTCCTTTAGTCAAGCTGTGAGATACATTGAGAATGGAGAAAGGAAACCTAATTTTTTGAGATCCTAGGTTTCTAAGTAGGAGCCCCCTGCACAGCTCCAAATCTGCAGTTCATAGCTTTGTGCTGCAACTCTTAATTATAGAATTAATGAATTATATAATCATTTAGATTGGGAAAGGCCTTTAAGCTCATCGAGTCCAACTGTTAATGAAAAAACACAGCTCAAAAAAAATATCACAGCTAGTAAACAGAATTAAAACTTGCCTGGCCTGAGACAGGTTGTCCTTTCCAAGAAAATACTTTTCTGACCCTGACAAAGCAGTTAGTGAACTGACCAGTAGACTAGCCCAATCCTTTCCGTAAGCACACCGAGCTTCTAGCTTTCAGTGAGCTCCCATTTGTACTGGATTATACAGCCAGATAAGAGGACTAAAAAGCAGGTCAAGCAACTTGCCTGTGGTCACAGAGCAAGTGAGTAGCTTAACTTCTATCTGATGATGTTTAAACAGGTACTAAAAATAAAAGAAATTCAGACAAATGAAAAATAACACAAATTCTTGAAAGGACTGTTGAGGAACCCAAACAATTTTTGCTTTGCCCCTGAGGCACTAAATTTCCAATTTCAGTGCTTTGTTCTTTCATACCTAAGTCACAAGTGGTGTTATTTTTGGATCAAGATTTTTTTCATAGGCCTTTCAGAAGTCTGTAGTCTCTGGCTATGGAAACATGAAATCTGAAGGAACCAGTGCACATGTACAAACTGCAGGTGGAGTGCTGAAAATGTGCACAAGATATTGTATTTTTGATGGCTTTAATGCTTACTGTCTTCGTTACTGTATGTGATGCTTCATCAACATGCTCACCTTTGCTGTTTTGCAGTAAGTGCTATAATTTAATGATCTGGTTTTAGGGGTTAGGAAGTTTGTGTATTTAAGTACACTAACTCTGTGTTTAATGACACTTGTATAAATGGTAGCACCTGGAGTCTTCGGCTCAGTTTCAGCAAGGTACTTAAGCACATGCCTAGCTTAAAGCAAGCAAGCAGTCCCATTGAAGTTAATTAGACTTCCCTTGTACTTAAAGTTAGGCATGTGCTTAAGTACCTTGCTGCATTAAGACCTTAATGAAGATTGGGGTATAACTGCCTTTGTTGCAATGTGTGTAATGTGAGTCATTTAGTGTGTTCAGTGCAGAGCTGGGACTACAGTAAAGCAAAGCAAGCAGAGTGAGCACAAACACGGAAAGGTTAAGGTATAGTTTTCTAGCCACTGTGGTCACTGCTTAGACTCAGCTCCTTATTTTAGGTAATGATGTCTCATGGTGTCTCCCAAGGGATTTTTATACNGTAAAGTGTCTTTGTTGGGTTTTAGGTACCAATATTGATAGACAGATATTGATTTCAAGAAGTTGTCTCCTGGCTGGTTTAAGGATGTGCATGTGAGTGTTAACATCTTTTTTCCCAGGGGACTAGATCTGAGGCCTTCTGAAGTCAATGGGAAGGCTCTCATCAGCTTTAATGAGCTTTGGATAAGGTCCTAGCGCACCGGCCCTCAGCACTAAAGAACTCTGGATGAGGCTGGGAGTGGGGAGGAGGGTGAAGGTACACCATGGACCAAGCAGTTGCTTGAATTGCCACCACTCACTGCTGTATCACCTATCAATAAATTAATATGTGGAGGTTTCTCATGAAAGAACTGACTCAGTCCTGAACTAACTTACAAGGTTTGTGTGGATCACAGCACGAAGTGATATAACTTCAGGCCAAACCTAGATACTTTGCTCTTTGTCATTTACTGTAAAACATAGAGATAGTGCTTTTTGTTAGAAAAAGTTTAAAAATAAAAAAAGGAATTTTACAGGGTAGAAGTAGTGAAAGCAAAGATACATTCAGTAGCAGGTTGTTTATTTTTCTCATTCATGTTCTTATTACTGAGATGAGATGCACCATAAGCAGCAATTTCCAAGAGCTTTACAAACAATAAATCCTGGTGCCAATCCTGCAGTGGCTATTGGTTGGAGAAATTAATCTCATGCTTTCTATACTCATACTCTTTAACTACTGCTTATTTTCAGATGTGGTGTAAGGTGGTAGACTTTATTTTCAAAAGAACATAGAAAACATAACCTGTTATCAATATAAAAGTAAGCTGTAAAAAAATTACACCTGTAAAGCCAATGAGTGTGGCATTTGAACACATGGCTTTAAAATTAAGTTCAAACAGGTTGGGAGGAAAGAAATGCCAATATTTGCTTTAGATCTTTTTAAAAATTCTGGGTTTTTTGAGGAGAGTAAGGCTTAAGGATGGCATGAGAGAACATATGTACAGGTCATGAATGCAATTTGAACAAAGGAAGAGATGCAGTTTGAAAGCATTAAACATATATAGAGCAGCATACATTAGACCCCATCAGACAGAACCTCTAAGATCCTGAATTTATCAAATGACAACATTCATTTTGTACTATGTAGAAGACAACAAGAAAGTCAGCAACTTCGCGTGCTGACATTGCAGTAAAACATGATTTTAATTAGCTCACACAGAGGACACATTGAGGAAAAAGTGACATTTCATTGAGGAATATACTATTAAACACAACCCTCCTTGACCTGCCATTTATCAGGGTGCAACCCAAAAGTCACATGACTCACCCTGTCTTTCTCATTGTCCTTTGAACCCTGCAAATTCATGGTTCATTTGCAGTGACATGGGATTCTCCTGGTTTCTTGACACACAGAAAAATCTCTGGTTTTTCCATACTGTGCTTTTCTGTACTGCCAGTGCAGAGTAGGAGACACAACTCTTTATAGCAGTGGCCAATTTGAACACCAAAATAGCTGCCAGACAGCTCAACTATTGAAGTCACCAACTGAGAGGACTTGGGGAAAAAAACTGAATGAAGAAAGGATCTTACTTCAGAGCAGAAGCAGATTGTCCTCAAATTAGAAAAATGAACCACAAACAGAAGTGAAAAATAAAAATAAACATAAAGCAACTGATTTAGGATTAGCGTTATGCCAAAAACCTGTTAGACTTTGGCTACATGCAAGTCTGAAATATCTCAGTTGCTTCTATTAGAAACAGTAAGGAAAAGGTGTGCTATATTGATATCTCTTATCAGACCTTAGAGATAAAGAAAAGTGCAATTACACAGTTTTACCTTATTTTCTATGTATTTAGCACATGCTAGACCCAGCACTGTAGGAAAAAAAAAAATCAGGAGTCAAATATAGTCAATGTTCTGCTCTCTGTATTTCATCAATCTAATTACTGTCCCTGGAGGGACATTTCTGTGGTTAAAGTTCAGGAGTGGAACTCAGGGACTTGTTGTCCAGTCCCTAATTCTGTCAGATCCTCCTGAATCTGAGCAAGTTTGTGAACTATTAGTTCTCTATCTATAAAATGGGCATAACAATATTTGTATCTCAAAGAGGGCTTGTGAGGGTAAGTCTGCTAATACCTCTAAGATGCTTAGATATGAGGGTGATGAGTGTCATAGAAAATCCTATAAATAAATAAAATAAACTGTGAGAGCCTGAGGCGCTGGAAGCTGCTGCCAAGGCTGTGCATTTCCACACTCCCCTTACTGCGGGAGATGTGGCTCAGAGCCAATATGCAGTCTGAGAGCAGCTCCTGCATTACTGGAGTGTGTGTGTTGTTTGTTTATTTGGTTTTCACAAAGGATACCAACTACATAACCAAGGTAATCACAGTCTGTTTAAAATGAGCTGGTGCTGTTATATGGTGAATCTGCTATGTCTAGTCTTGGTTGCTGTCTGTGCTTTTTTTCTTTTTACTTTTTTGGGTGGCATATATGCTTCCTAAAACGCTTCAGGACTCTTTTATTGCTGTGGGTTGGTTCAATTCCTTTTATTTTCTTTGGGATTTGTTTGTTTTTTTATTTGCCTGTCCGGATGTGCTGCAGCTGATGGGTCTGAGGGGTTAGCCCTGCCACCCTGCCAGGCTGCTTCAGCCCATTCACAGCACAGCTGGAGCCAGGGCCAGTAGCAGGAAGCGTTTTGCCACTTTGGTTGGCAGATTTTGGGAGTAAGGCCCTGTCATCAATGTAGCACTGCAGATACATAGGAGCAGCTCCCACAAAGAAGATGGCATTTGCTAGAGCAGCTATTAAGGCACCAACTGAATTCCTCTGTTTTTTGGCAGATTTGCCCCCCAAATGGTCCTTGCTAATTGGCAGGTGGACATCATACCATGCATGCTCTGAGCAGCCAAGAGACTACATAAAGGACAGGCATAGTGTCTGATTTTATTGGTGGTAGGATTCAATATGTGCAACATCCAAGTGACTGCATGGATCTGACATACTGCAGTAAGAGGAACATCATATTGCTAATACAGTCCCAGGGAGGATTAATCTTTCAGGACCAGCTAAAGCACTTCCTGGCACCAGCTGGCAAATGAAAGCCCTTGTGAGAAGGGATAGGGGAGTAGCGATGCAGTCAGGACATTCTCGGAGTCCCAGAGGAGAGATCAGAGGAAGGGCTGCAAGATCCAATCCCATATAGTTGCTGAGGAAACACTGGTTGTTTGGAGTCAAGTGCAGGCCTAAGTGGATGTGTGCATGTGTAGTGTGATTATGGCATCCATGAGTTTCTGTATACACTACAAATATCAATTATGAAACTGGAAAAGAAGAAACAAATATGATAAGATAGGGCTCTGCTGAAGGCTGCTCAGCAGGGCCCATGCTATATCCCAGGGAAGAGACCACTCCAGGTGCTGTGCAAAAACACTCTCCAGACGAAGTGAAGACAAGGAGGAATCGGTAAACTAGAGAGGAGAACAAAAATCTTTCCCATCTACCTTCCCCAAAAATGTTTCTCCCAAAAATGCCTCAAAAAGCAAATGTTATTCCCTTGCAGCACCCCTGAAGGTTGAGACTGACTTCTTTGTCCTATGGTAGTAAAGGGGATGAAGCTCCAGGAGGAGTGGATATAAGCATGGTCTGGGTTCTCCAGTGAATAAATTATCCGTGATTAAGCTGCCACCCCCATGCTGGGGCAGAAAGAGGCTGTCAGCAGCAACAGCTGGGGCTCAATGAGCCCTTTGACTTTCCCACAGCAGCAAATCCTGCTGCCCTGAGGCTACTTCCACTTGCCCACCCTGCAACCCAAGAGCTGGGAAGAGGCAGCAGCTCTGACCCTTGCCTTCCATCTCTGAAATCCCAGAAGAGGAATATTGCCCGTGGGAGTATCCAGCTCCAGGCTTTTGCTCCCTCTTGAAAGACAGGAGGGGACAAGAAAGGAGAGCATTAAAGGGAGAGGAGACAGAAAGAAGCTAAGAGATAAAGAAAAGAGATGCACTCTGACTGAAGAGACACAGAATGATTGGATGTCTCAGAGTGGGGCAAATGAATCTACAGAGAAGAATAACAAGAGACCAGAATAGAAGCAGTATCATGAAAAAAGGAAGCGGAGGGTGGGGAAGCTAAAAAAACAAAAACAAAAAAAAAAAGGAATGAGGAGAGTAACATAGTGGATATTTGAAATGAATGCAGTGGAACAGGACACTGGAGCAAACTCTGTATTCTATGTAAATGTCAGAGGGTGTTTAAGTCTTCTTGTTGACCATCTTCTTCCATGAGTCAAGATCTGCTTGTCCTTTTATTAACTCTTGCTGAAATATTACTTGTATCCACCTTAGTGTCCCTGTATCCAACAAACTGTCTCAATGAACCAAACCATCTCCATGAACCAAACCAACTTGCCTATAAAAAATTCTTCTGATACTTAAGCTGAATCTTTCTGATTGGATTTTGAATCCAGGCCTTCTTTTCAAATTGAGCAGGGATATGAGTTACAGGTTTTTTCCTTCTTCTCAGAAAAACAATTCCCTTCTTTATCATGTTTAGATGAACTAAATGTATCCAATTGTTTTTTGAGGTCTTCATAGGCCTCTGATGATTCTTGTCAAAAAGATACATGTAATTTCTGAAGTGTGATATTCAGGTACTTTTATTAATGCCTTCACTATATCAAGTGAACAAAGAGGATTGCTTTGTTTTAAATATTATGTATATTGTCTCATGAATTTATACCACAGAATAATTTTTTTTCCTCAAAAACTTGATGCTCTTAATACATGTCAAGCCTGCAGTAAGCATGACTCATGTAGCTACCAATTTCTGAGAAAAAATTCTGCATGACCAGCTACACCTTCAACCTGTATTTACTGATCATTTCTCTTTTAAGTAGCACCTTGTATTTGTCCTTCTTGGATTTCATCTTCCCTCACTCTCTTCTTTTCCAGACCACTTTGCAAATCTGTCAAGGTCATTTTGAATTCTAAGACCTTTCTTGCAATGTATTGTGGTTCTTCCCAGCTTCCTGCCACTTGCAAGGTGGGTAAGGATATTTCTCTATTCCATCACTCTTTGTGCATGTGTATGCATTGCACTTGCATGGAAGAAGAAAATTGTAGGCTCATATCTTTTGTGTCTCTGGTGTTGGTTTATATGTTAGATGCAGGATGAGATGACAGATGTGACAATGTCGCTCTGCACTATTTTTTTACTCCCTAAAATGGATCATACTTTGGGAAATCACCATATAGACTGTTGTTTAATGTTGGTAATCTTAAAATCTACAACTCTACTTTAGGTTATCTTTATAAAATGAAACAAGGGTAAAAAGCAATACACATACATATATACATTCCTATATATACATATACCTATGTGCGTGTGCATGTGTCTGTATACACATATGTATATTTGTTGCTCAGACTGTTCATGATACAAAGAAATAATAAGTAAGAGAGCCAAATAAACTAATAAAATAAAATGAATGCTTTGGAGGAAGTCTTATGTTTCAATGGAAAATTCCTATAATTTCTGACACATTGATAGGACATCATCTTTCAAAATCACACTGTGCCTTTTTGTTCTGCACAGAGCTGAGACCTGAAAATGAATGTACTGAGGCCTATTTCCGTTGCTTTTGAGCAAAGGCTTTTTCATTTACTTCTCAACATAACAGTTGGACTGCACAGAAGCACTGGAGCTTAACAAAAAAGACTCTCATCTCAGACAAAAACTGTAATTATCACAGGGGAACAAATTAAACAGAAAACCCCACTGGAATGAGATTTCCACATATTTAGAGTGTGTTAATACCAATAATATGGCACATATTAACAATAGAATCTTTCTGTAGCTTTTGTAGTATCAGATATGAATGAAAATGTGTATGATTAAAGTGCCTCAAAAGAAACAAGATGCTCAAACTCTTTTGTGGATTATTTTTTAAATGTTTAGAAGGTGGAGAAATTAATTTGAGAAACTTTAGTGTATTTTGTTTATGTTTCCATTTCAATCAGTATTGACTTTTCAAATCACAATGATATTGATATAGACAATAAAAAGGAATTAATTTCAAATATATTCAGTAAAGTACAACTTGCTATGTTCAAATCTACATTCTTTACATTTATTTTTCCACTAGTTGTGTCATCTGCCAGCCACAAGTCTGATATTAGCTGTCCGTTACATGGGCATCTCTGAAAGAAGCAGGCTCAGTATGTCCACCCTACAGTTAATATTTTCCAGTAAGGGAAGGAAAAAAACCAACAATTGCAGATATACATATATGTGTGTGCATATAAATGTATATATATACGTACAAGATCAAGTTGTTAATAATGGAAACTACAGAAGGAAGTGTGTCAGCAGATTTATTAATGACAAAGGTCTTACATACAATAATTATTGTCCAGTCTCATAATATTATCACAGTTTTATGTAACACGTGTATAAACAGTGATAAGATTTAGTTTTGTTTTCAAGTTCAATGATCCTTCCCCTAAAAATATGTGCCATGTACATCTCTCTAGAATTTGAAACTATGGCATGGATTAAGCCTCCCTGCAAGTGTGCAAATATATTTGTGTATATAAATCTTTCTTGTGTGCACAAATATGAATGTTGCAGTGACTTCATCTGTTTTCAGATACACTCAGTCCCTGAAACATTGACTTTTAACCATAGGATTAGGTAATACCACTCAATTCTAAAATAATTGTGATAAATTTATCATTTTTCCTCTTTTCCTTCCTTTTAAAATTATTCTACTGGAACTAGAGTGAATGTTACATTCTCATTGAAAGAAATAAATTGTAAAGCTCTGTAAGCAACAAATATTTTTATGGTGAAAACATCCTGTTTGAATCTGCACAGGCAATATTTATGTCATTTTTCTTTCTCAAGGACTTCTCTCTGTAACATTATTGACACATTTGGATCAATACTTTTAAAGGTTTCTCTTTTTTTTATATATATCAAATGCAAGAATGATTTGTGTGTTTACTTTGGTAATATACACTTGTCTCTTTAAGGTGACAGTAGATGGTCCAATAAGAAGTGGCAGAACTAAGTGCTGAAAATATAGCAGCCCATCTCAAGCTCCCTTAACTGTAAAATCTATGAATTTATGCTCAACTGAGTGATAAGACATAGTCATGGAATGTCCAAGGGTGAATCAGAGTGGTTAAAAGTGTACCTGTTTCCCCTGCACAATCAGAAACCCTTCAATGCACTGTCTAAATGCGCAGATAATATTTAGTAGCTTCGTTTATCAGTTAACTGTTTCCATCACACTCAGACTGTGTTCATCATGGTGTGCTGCTGAGAATTGCTGTACTACTTTGCCTTCCAGGTTTCTGTGGATTGTTTTGTTAATGTATGTTTTGTAGCTCTCCAAGGTTAGTTTAATATTGACATTCCAGCGTGAATAGTTTGATACTCTGGGAATTAAATTCTCAGAGAAAGTAAATCAGCACAACTCCACTGAAATCCACATGGCATCACAGTTTGCATCACAACACCATCAGGTCCATTACTTGCACATAATTTCAGGTTATGTGTGATTAGCCAGACAGGGCTTTATTCTTATTTGTGTCTGTATCTGTCTCTCTGTGAATCCCTACACCTCCTATTGCAAGTTACATTATCTGCTCCAACTGAGTATTCAGCAGCATAGATCCGAACAGAGTACTAATGGTCTGCTATATTAATCAAAAGAAGCAACTACAGGAGAAACACTATTATAAATTCTGAATTTCTTCTGAATCTTGCTATGTCAGCTCCATGGCCTCATCCTCAAATGTCTTCTGATATTGAAGATTGCAGCTCCATTCCTCTACAGAGGAAGAGCAAAATCCCATTACCTGATTAGTCATTACCCCTGCTCTATCTCTTTTTCAGCATCCTTACTGGAATACAAAATCATTGCTAACATAATCCAGATAATCCTTGGACATACAAACCAATAAATTGTGTATTTTGAAAAGAATAGGTCAGTGTATTTTCTGAGGAAGCTCAGTGAAAGGGATTGAACAGTTTGGTGTGAGTAAAGCAGGCAGGCGGACATAGCAGGTCAACATCCGGAGAAAGAGAAAGATACCATGAGAGAAAACGGACTACTTCATCATCCACTTCTGTCAGGACATTATGGGCCTAGCTATGATGTAGCTGGTCATTTTCTGCATAAAGTTAATTTAAGCAGTCCAGGACAGATTATTCCCATGCAAGAAATAATTTCTGCTTATTCTTCAAGCTGCCAGTGTAACAGAGAAGAAGCAAAGGGAGGAGGTTGAGACCATTTTACCTAATGCACTGTATCAGTCCTCAGTCCAGGAATCTGAGAACTAGCTGCATGGCTGAGATTGTTACAGTTATTTTACAGGTGGATAGTTTGGGAAACAAAGAAGTTTGGAGGCTTGAACAAACCAAAATATTGTCACAGACACTAGGGAACACTGGATCTCCATTCTCTGCTTTGTGAAGGTAGGAGTTGGAGACAGGGAGAGAGAATATGCATAATGTATTTTATATGCAAAACACAGCACAGTATAAAAACAAAGATCACTCACAGTTTTGCAATACATATATATAGCATAACATTAAAGAAATTACTCATCAAAAAAGCACAGTGATTACACAATAAAACATTTTGAGCAACAGAGATATAGCCTGGGCCATTCTCCAATGAAGAATTTTAAATTAACTAATGCAATTATTTTGACAACTGTAATTTCAGTAAAATTAAAATTCTTGGTGTTATACTTCATCATTAACACATGGTTACAAGAGCCATATATGTTTCCCTTTATATTTGTCAACAACATGTTCCAGAAAGATACAAAAATATCCTTACTTCGTGTAGTTGCAATTTACTCAGTACTTTGCTCATTTGTCAGTATGAGAAAGAACTCATTTTGAGTCTGCCTCTATGATTTAGTGTTGCTTGTGTTGCATGGGGTAGGAGAGTTACCAGCTCTGCACACTGGTGGTTGTGCTAGACCAAAATACATCTTGACAAACTGTGTATTTGCTTGAGCTCTCCAAAAGGATCACTGGATATTATACCATCCAGTCTCTCTGCAAATGACCAGCCCTAGGTATGTGTCAGGCCGCTGGGCATGGAAAGGCTGCCACATCACTTGTGTGCAGTCCTTCCATGTCTCATCTGATGCAGCATTACCAGGGCTGAAACGGAGGCTCCATTCTTCCCAGTGCCCTGTTGCCCCATGAAATCAGTCTGGCAGACCAAGTGCTGCAGGAGCAGATTGTGGAGCTGCTTTTTCTCTCTTGGCATGTCCACTCCTTTACTCTTTTCCAAGACTGTGAGTATTTCTACTGTGAGTCCTAAATGAAGTCTTTTCAAAAGCTCTAAAATCTGTGTAAAGCCATATTTTATTCTGTTCTATAAGGAGGAAAGGAAGTTTATTTACCTGGTAATCTTTCACCTTTAATGATTTTTTAAATGAATCAAATCTCATCAGCCAGGTGATACACTACCTGTGGAGGGTGCAGGAGGGAGAAAAGGTCAATTTTATTCCCCTTCAGGGTCCAGTTTCTGAATTGCAGTTCCAAATTTTCAAAGAAGGAGGTACTCAGGATGGAAATCTTGGGGAAAAGCAGCCAGAGGCTAGAGGAAGAGCCTGTGAGTAAACAAAGTAGGGGGCAATCTTTCCCATATGTCTGAAAAGAAACATGTCCCTTTCAGAACACCTGAAGTACCAACAGCTAATGAATCCTACATATCCTTGTCTTGTATGCCTTGGTGCAGGGGCTAGAAAGGTCTGTAAAATGCCTCTTCAGGTGGGTCACTATTTAAAAACACTATTCCAAGTAAAACAGCTGTAATCCCAACAGAAGCAATCTTCCTATACGTGTCCTTATGACATTACAGTACATATATTTAAATCTCTGAAGGTGTGATTCTATCCCCCCAGCTGAGGTGAATACCTATTCTCCTGAAGTCAGGCTCATTATTAATTGCATCTTCATTTTGTGCAACAACAGACAGTAAAGACTGCTAGGATAGTTAACTGCTGCAGCCTGATTTATAACAACACTGTGTTTTCATACTTGATTAACAAATGTAAGCGGCCTGATTAAATTAACTTCAGTACCTTCATAGAGTCCCTGAAAATAATTTTGAAACTTGAAATAGGTACTTTTAAAATAATATATCTCTCCATTGGGAGGAATATAAGAGAATTCCTGTAACTATGACAGACAAAAAAATCGTACTCTAACAGTCTGGAAGACAATCTGTGCAACTTCTTTTCATGAAATAAAGTTAATGGTCATTGGAGGACCAACAAGAAGATGCAAGTGATCTGCTCACTTAAATTCTTATATTACATAATCTTAAAAATAGAAGCTCACAAAACAACATATCTTTTATACTCATGAATTAAAAGCACGAGCAGAACAGTAGAATGAAAACCAGATTTTTTTTCTTCATTTTTGTCATCTTCTTTCAACATTTTCAGAAGCATTTAAAGCTTAATATACTTCTAATAATAAAACCTTTTGAGGAGCTTTATATTTCTGACCTATCCATGTCTACAATCACTTCAGGGATACAAAGGAAAAATTCTTGTGAACTGAGTTTAGTTGGGATTCTTTTTGTAAGATCTTTTTAGCAACAAATCAATTGTACTATGATACACATTTGGAACTTCACTTTGTCACGTGTACCTTATTTCTTTGCAGTTGCATGGTTTGGGGTCCATTGATGCCTGCAACTTGGTTTCACCCACTTTAATTGCCTGCAGTGACTAGTTCCCTGTGCCACCCAGTCACTGCCACAGTATTAAGCTGGTGCTTCAGTTTTTTCTGAGGTGCCCTTTGTGCATGAGAGCACTGACACACTGCTCCTCAGCATCTGCACACTTGAGTAGTCCCGTGCTCTCTGATTCCCAGATAGGGCCAGTGCAGTGATGTGGGTACCCCTCAAGAGTTACACTTTGGGAGCATGCAACAGTGTAATAATTCTGGACATGCTCACAGCATCTTCAGAGAAAACTGCTATTTTCCTTTGTGATATGCATCAGAAAGAGCAAATCCTGACTGATTTTTCACTTTTTGGATTTACAAAGCATTATTTTTCTTCACTGTTCATTTTTTCCCACCTGGTTCTCTTCTAGCTGTGAAGGATAAGAACAGCACCCACTTCTCCCACAGCCCAACAGAAAACAGGCTGAACTCTTTGCTGTTGCAAAGCAGTGCAGTGCAGACACTGAATGCACTCCATTAACCTTTCTTGTTTCCTAGCATCTTTTCAAGTTTGGAGATCCAAGCCCTCTTTGCAAGTTAAACCTTGTAAACAATGAGTGGGATAATGCTGAAAAAGATTTTTCTAATTGCTGTTCTCTCCTCTTCCTCCAGGCCAACTCCTTTGAACTAAATACTATCAGCCACTTTTTTTTCCATAGATTTCCACCTTTCTTTTTCTCTCCTTCACCACATCACCTGTATGTTCTGCAGTGTATTGCACTCTTTGTTTGTCAGACAAGCTTAATCACACCAGTTGAACCTTGAACCTTGCCTTTGTTAAAATAGGCATTTAATTTAATGAGATTCTTTTATGAATAGTTTTCCCTTCCAATAGTGACCACTTTTAGCAACTTACAGCCTATATTGCTGTGTAGAAGGACACAACAGTCCCCTTCATACAGTCAGCAGGTTTCTACTGCAAAGAAAGACCCCTTTCTCTCTGGTTTTACATAACCTCTAGTAATACAGGTACTTCAGTCCCTCCTTCGTCTTCTGAGACCTCATGATTCCATGACTGAAGTATGGCCCAGGTCTGGCTCGATGACTGCCAAATTGAGACATGCATATATGGAGATCTGTGTAACTTTGTTCTGGAGGCAGAGGTCAGCCCAGAAGGCATTTGGCTTATGGACAGCTGTGCTTTGTGAAGGAGCTGACATCCTAAGGCTTTTTTTCAGTTCAGGAGGGGTGCTGAACCAAAGTTTAGGCTTCACTGAAGTCACAAGCTCAACTATGCTCTTTAATATGAATGAATTTTTGTATATGTTTAAGTGCTTCCCTCAGCTGGGCAAAAAGAACAAAACTATCTTTTTTTTTTTTTCCTCTAACCTGTCCATCTTTCTGTCCGTTTATTTGATCTGCTTTATTGTTTGCTTTCATCTCAAGTACTGTTCACACTGGGGTTTTTTATTATTAATTTTTCTTATCACTTTACTACATGTTAGAAGTGAATACAAGTGGATGCTGAACTCACCTGGTATTTGCTTTCAGAATAGGTCATAAAATAATATAATGCTATGTAGAGATTCAGGTCCTACCTTAAATTGAAGATTAATTGGTTTTTACATCTATCAGTCCAAGAAAATTAATGTAGCCTCTCTCCCTCTTGATATCCCTTATTAAACTTAGGGTCATTACGATCTGAACATTTTTAGTATGACAAACATCAGGGATCATCCCAGGTTAATGTCAATTAATAGGTTGTGGCAGTTCTGGAGTAACTGGCAATTTGGATGAGAAAATGAAACAAAGAAGTAGAAAAAGATAGCAGGGGATAACATTGTATAACTTAGAAATCAAATATAAGAGTGTAATAAATACTAATATAATAAAAGTAATCATTAGAAGTTAAATTCCGTAGTATCTGTGAGTCCATGCTGTTATGTCACACTGATGACTGCAGCATATGACCCTAACCCTCTATATAACCCTAACCCTCTATTTTGTCAAGGATTCTCACTGGGCATGGGGGGCACTGTCAAGGCCTGAAAAGGTGACCTATCAGAAAGATGGTTGTAGCATTAAGTATTCAATGCCATTTTAATAAGACCTGGAGCAACAGTTTTGAAATTTCTGTATGTACCTGTGTGTGGCTGTGTAATATTTTAAAATACTTCTTGCTTTTTATCTTCAGATACACTTGAGCCAGTTCCTTTACAGACATAATTTGCTAGAGTCCTTTTGACTTCACTGGAACTGTGCCAACTAAAGCTGAGTCCCAAGAGATTTTATATCTTCTGAGTACCATATATCCTGCAGAAACAGATTCATGTAGAAGATGGTTTTCACCTGGTATAACACACTGTAAAGGAAAAATGGGAGACAAGAAAACAAACTGCTTTCCTAAGTTAAAACTTCATCCAATTGCATATGTAAGTAAGAAAACATTATATAGGGCATTATTCTATTATTGAGTCAATTTTAAATAAAAGTCTTGATGAATATACATGGATGTGTTTTATGCATTTTTATACATATGAGGTATAAAAAAAGATGCACATTGGATCTGATTTTTCAATTATGCACACATTAGAGCTTACCAAAAAATAAGTGCAACAATTTGTCAAATTTATATACGTTTGCCATGATTTCATATCTAGTGGGAGATCATGAGCTGTTTCCAAATCTTACTAGGCAATAGAAATAAAAAATGAGCTCATGAAAAAAATGTTATCACCAGTGTCACACTAACTGTACCTACAAATCAGGCACACAACTGAGTGTACAATATATGCTAAGAATAAATTTGGATTCCAAACAATTAGGTCCTACACCTATTTTGTAATTTCCACATTATTTTATCTGATATTAAAGGCCACAGCTCTTTTGAAGATATTTTGAAGATGTCCAGTATCATTACTAAATTCCTGATGCGGCCATATTTGGATATATGAAACATATAGCAGGTTATGAAAAAAAAGGTTAAGAAGAAAATCCAAAGTAATATATGGTTATGTGCATACAAGAAATATCAGATTCTCTTGGATTTCACCAATTGCTTTCCAAAGACTTTCTATTTCTTCTTTTTTTTTTTTTAAATTCCTCCTTTTTTTCTCAGGCAGCATTCAGGTGCTGCCCACTGTTCATTGTTGTTGCAATGTTCACTTATGCCTTTGGTGAGGTTTTTATTTCATTGTACTATTACTACTGTCCTGTTTATTGGACTTTATGAGTTTAGGGCTTGCAATTTATACTGAGAACATGTAATAGGAGTCATAGAACCATAGGAAGGGATTCACAAGGATCACTGAGTCCAACTCTTGGCATGGCACAGGACCATCCCAAGAATCACTCCATGAGCCTGAGAGTGTTATCTAAATTCTTATTGGACTCTGTCAGGCTAGGTGCTGTGACCACTCTACAGGGGAGCCTGGTCCAGTGCAAAACCATCCCCTGGGTGAAGAACCTTTTCCTAATATCCAACCTGAATCTCCCCTGACACAGCTTCATGCCATTTCCTTGGCTCATGTCACTGGTCACCACATAGAAGAAACCAGTGCCTGCCCCTTTGCTCGCCTTCATGAGGAAGTTGTAGACCTTTATGAGTCATCCCCACCAGCTCCTGTTCTCCAGGCTGAACAAACTAAGTGACCTAAGCCACTTCCCATAGGGTTTTCCCTCTAGATCTGAGCCTAAGAATGAGCTTCCATGTGCAGATTTCAAGGGAAAAATCAACTACTTTGGTATAGTATATCCATAGAATATAAGAAAGATACAGATTCTCTACTAGACCAAGAGTATTTGTAAACAGAAAAAGGGAATCATGTTGCACTTTAATGGCTGCTTAGTAGAATAATCTGCAGCTATCTCTGTTTTGACATACATTTTAATTTTAAGGCTATGATTAAGCTATGGAGTGTGGTGAATGCTATAAAAAGAATGCCCTGAACATAGTTCCTATGTAATCACATGTGCTTGAATCTTAATGGCACATGTCTGTTCTTTATGCTTGAAACTGCTATTTGAAAGAAAGGAAAAAAAATTAAAAAAAAAAATAAATTGTGAGAGAGCAGTGGAATTACATTTCTTTTTAACCAAGAGGTTAGTGAAAAGTAGTGTGGATGATTTTAAATTCCTATATATTTTCTTACTAAGAAAAAAACAAGTAATAAATTCACATTAGTTTGTTGAATCTGTTTTAGCGGACATCCTTGGTGTGTAATTCGGATTAATATTTGCAGCTCTGCATGAATTTCTCTACAAATATAGCTTGGAGGACACCAACAACTGTGCTTAGTTTTGTGGTGCAACAAAAAAGTTAATGCTGATTGAAGTCCCAAATTATTTCCAAATATAAGTGTATATTTGTGTTTATGACTTTCCACAGTCACTGAGCTAAATAAAGCATTCTAATATTTATATTTTTTTAAAAAAAAAGCCTCTCAGCTTCAAGAAATGGTGTTTCTATATTAGAATGTGAAAGATGAAATTCAGCAAGCCCATATGTAACTTTTTCAAAGCAAAAAAAAAACAAAAAACAACACCCTATTTGAACTTTCATCTTAAACTCTAAGTCATGATTAAGTGTCTTAGAAAGATTCCTCACCTGTTCATTAGAACTGTCTTTGCACTCACAGTTTTTCATGTATTTTTAAATTTTATTCTAAATGCTTTGCTCACTTACAAGTTTAATGTTTTGAGGAGTCTATTTTTTTTTCACCTTTTGTGTTTAGAAGTTCTAAGATCTTTCCAAACTAATCAAGTTGATAGTATACTATTTTATATAGGGTACCATTTGCAGAAGCACACTGGGCACAAAGACAACCACCGTAGAATCAGCAATACCGATAGGAATGTTGTATCAAAAAAAAAATTATCTCATATGAAGGAAGATGGGCTCTTGAGGCAACTAGCAAATTATCTGCCATCATCTAAGATTTTGTGTTAGAATTATAATTGCAGATAGCCGGAACTGCTGAAGGAAAACATGTCCTTTTAAATAAGCAATAGGTATTAAGGTTTAAGGAAACATTTTAAACTAATAAATGCTCAGATTGATGCATAAATTGCAATGCTAATGTATTACCAGCTATTTACATAAAAGTTATGGAGCAGATTAAGCAAAGTCAATATTTATGCCTAATTTAAGTAGACCACCACAAATGTCTAAATCCTTATGCCCCTGTCAATAGGCAACATATTTTAAAGCTAGTGTCTGTATTCCCTGTTCAATCAATGAAAAGATGTTGGTCTGTCTAGGAAATTACTGGGAACAAATCCTAAATTAGTCCAATTTAAAAAACTACATCTACATTGTCTGAAAAGTGAATCAAGTGGAGGAAACACAGATAACTTATTAACATATTAGTAAACTAGTGTATAGAAAAATAACCTGAGATTAACAGACATGACAGTAAGTCAAATGACATCTTTCAGAACACACTGTAGTTTGTAATAAGAGAAATTTATAAATAGTGCCACTGTGTCTGGCCCCCAGAAGCAAAAGTTGGAAGAAATTTCAGTTTCCAGGATATATAAGAATGGACTTACCTTTTAAAAAATGGGAGCAATTTTAAATTTGAAAGTGAAGGCAATTAAATGACACTCCGAGAATACTGATACTCCTTCCAACATCTTCCTCACTAATGTCCCTCTAACTGGTGGTAAAATATTTTCCAATCCCCTCTTTTACTAATAGTTACCTATGCATATTACAAAAATCACATAAAATTGAGAAAGTAGAGAAAAAATGACAAAGTATGCTGCTAGTTGATTTCTCTATCTTTCAATTAATTGAATGATACATTTACAAGATTTCAAAATTCAGAAGAAAGTCAAATGTCCAGTTCCATCCCAAGCCTGTTTACACCATTAGTCACCCAGTAGATGTTGATTTGTCATCGCAGTGTATTTTACACCTATTACCTTGGAGAAAGTAAAATATCATGTCATGACTTTGTCAGTTTTTTTCAATCATATCATAGCATATGTTTTTGTTACAAATACGTATAACCCAGAGAAGGAAAAAAGGGAAACAGGACCAGTTTAAAGTTTGCATTCAACTATGTCCATGTAGGATACAGCATTTTTCTGAACTGGAAAAAATGGTAATTGATGCCATGATACACCAAAATTCTACTTAGTTTCTCAGAGAGGTGGTTTTGTTTTGATTTTTGGTTTTTGTTTTCTTGCTTTTGTAGGTAGAAACATCTACAGTAGAGGAAAAATAAAGATTTTAGCAATGTCTTAGTAACAATTCCTGACTTTACTTCTCCAAAGTACACAGAGATTATTTCTGTCCTTACTGCTGTTATGTGTTGGTTTTGTGACATTAATTTGAGAAGATGTAGATAAGAGAAGCAGTTCCATTCATGAAATCAAATTCTGTTTGTAAGCATGGCTTTCAAAAAAAAAGGAAGATCTGTGTTTCTTCTAAGTGTTTGCAGGTCGTGCATCTGTGTTAACTCAAATAATGAAAGCCAGGATTGATGATTGGCTGATTCAGTGTAGTTCTTGCCAACAATTTTCAGAGATTAGGAGGTTGTTGGAAAGATATCAATGAAGGTTTAGGGATCACTGTCTGAAGTATTCTAAATTAACAGCTAATGGATGTTTTTAATAGCTCTTTTATAGATGAGTTCAGCTGAATGAAAACTGACAAGAAAGCTCAGCTTTGCTTGGTATGAGCTTTAACTTTTTTTCACACATGATGACCTGCCTCTGCAGTAGCTTTCTCACTTTGTTTCTGCATAGGGTAAAAATTCATTTATTTTATAGTTAATAAACATATCCACACACACTTTAATCTTTTTTGCTGTTGTTGTTTGGCTTTTTGAGTACTAGAGATTATTTTTTCCTCAAATGATACATATACCTAGTGATGCACTTCTCTTTTCCAAAGATTTGTTCATCCATCCAGCTCTTTCTGGCAAAGTTCAATTCTTGCAGAAATAGTGAGCAGATATGAAAAAAATAAATACTCTTTGATTATAGCTGGTGTAATCAAGTTGTCTGACCTTCTTGTTGTACAAAGAGACCTGACTTGGGTATTCAATTTCAGTGGCCCTAAGAAATAAATAAATATAAGTGAGACAGAGTTCTTATGAAAGTATATCAGTGGGACAGAAAATAAATGTCTCGATGTTTTTGGTTGGTTGTTGTTTTGGTTTCTTTTTTGCAGTGGAGCTCATATGATTCTGGTATCTCCACTGACACCAACAGGATATCAAAAGAGTATTTTTGTCATAGAATAGGGAGAGATGTGACATCATTACTTCTGCCTGGTTCACAGGTATTTAAAGGTGTCTAAATAGTTTAACTCTCAAAATTTAACCAAGAGAGATTCATTGACTACATCTTTCAATAAAGAACTCTATTTATGCTTTTACATGTGCCTTTTTTTAACTTCCACAGTATGAACAATGTAATTTAAAATTTTTAATTTACTTTGAGGTAAACAAAATATTCAACAAATAAATATCTTTTCTGTTAATATAGGAACAAACCTAGAAAAATATCCACGTGAAAAGCATACACATCCTTAAAATAGACCTGACTTCAAAGAGATGCCAGATAAACAATTTTAAAACTATTTGTAAAAACTGGAAAAAGTGTATTTCTACTCACAGACAGGGTGTGCAAGATAAACACGGTGTTTCTGGATGTCTATGCGTGGATAACAAAGTCAAACTACATATTTCCAGTTACTGTAATTGGAGCTTACACATCTAGATCTAATGTGAAAACTACATTTAGACAACACATTTTGGTGTCTGAAAATGACATGAAAACCCCTTATAGAAAACTTCAGATAACATATTCATAAAGTAATAATTATATTATTGTACTTTATCTTGCACTATCATGGTGCCATTCTGTAATGGCACCTTTCAAGAACTAGCTATTATTTGATATCATCCCACAGGGACATAAAATCACTGCTTTTATTTATAATAGGTGCCATAAGGATCAAGAACTTTCAAACTCATTGCTAGATTTCTAGATTAAACAATTTATATGAATCTGAGTAACATCTTGAATAGAGACGTAGGTACAGTATATACCTACAAAGCTTTACAAAAGGTGTCAGTTTTTATTATCAAGCAAAAATGACCTATTATGTTCCTTTCTTGTAAGAAGGCAATAACATCTTGATGCATTGTGGGCAGTAAGATTCTCATTAACATATTCTCTAACATTTTTAAATCTTTGTTTGATTCAAACAATGAAAGGGGGAAAAAAAAGAAAAGAAAAAGTAGAATTGGCTCATATTGAAATGAAAACGTATTTTTTTCCTCCCTGACACTATCACAAGTAAACGAGAATTTAAAAACACAATATTATTGAGGGAATGTTTTAATTTTTTTTAAATTTTCAAAAATAATTCAGTAATTTTATACACCACCACTAAGGGTATTACAGTAGCATGAGCAAATGATTCTTGCCCAAAGAAACCTTCACATAGATACAGGGAAAGAAAAAAAAATAGCAAAATTTGCATCTTTTGTTTTTAGAATTTTTACTCATTATTGTTAAGTTTCAATATCATGAAGGTGCTTTCTAAAGCAAACAGACTGATTTTAGTGATGGAGTTCTCTGATCCAAAATGCCAGTCTGTCTTCAAAAAAAAAATATGTATAAAGTATAACTGAAGAGAAAATCATAACTAAATCCAGATAGAGGTTCATTCTAGCTAGGGAAAGCTAAGTCTTCATATCTGTATTCTTAAAACAGCACCAAATATTTTAAAAGAAAAAAAAAATTGAGGTCAAAAGCAGCATCAACATTTTTAACAGATTCAAGATTCCTATCACAACAAGCATTCATGAAATTTCATCTTTCAGAGTCAAGAAGAAAAACTGCAGCAAAAAATAATTTTTATGCAAATTTAGGCCAGATATCCGTGAGTTGCCATCTTAAGCTCTATGACTGAATGGCATCTTTGGAAGAATGTGTGTAATGTCTTAGTTATGCTTACAACCTTTGAAACTAGACTTACTGGCCTCCCTGGATCTTGCACTTTTTCTCATACTATTTTCCTATCACTTTCTACTAGTTCAATGGCTCTTTATTACTGACAAAAAATTCTTATATTTGTAATTCAGATTTTGTTGTTATTTTACTTCTGTGAACCATAGGGGCTAATGGTAGTTCACAAGAGAATTTCAATAATTTAAACAGAGGGCAAAAATAAATGCCAATCCCATGCTAACACAGATAACCACAGCCTTGCTCTTTATGCATAATGCAATAGAAAAGAAATGAGCTGGTGCTGGCACCAACAGAGATGGAGAGCAAGCATGGCACTTGAGGTGAGCTGGATAACCAGCACTGTGGAAAAGACCATTGCGCTGACAACTGGGTGACAGCTTTTTATACGTTGAGCTGAAGCATCCCGGAGCTCCTAATTTATCATCTTACTTTCTTTGAATTCAGGCTGCTGCAGACGATATTGCCTACCTTTGGAAAAGATATCCTGGGATGACACCAGGCTGCACCAACCTGGGTCACTAAGGCTCTATGGTGGAGTCAGGGATCAATCTCCTGCAGACAACTCATGTGCAGGGGAGATATCAGAAAGGTTTTGGAGGCTGTGTGACAATGCATCCCCTCTAGGAAGAAATGCAGCTAAACTGAAGCAGTCCAGAGGCTCTGCAAGGCCTGCAAAAGTGCCACAACATGAAGCATGCTGGCTGGAGCAGTTATCAAGAGCAATCTAACAAAGCATTGTGGGCATGGTCATCTCTATCACTGGGAGTTGTAAGCATGGATTGAGGACATTTGTATTATCCAATTTGTACCATCAAATTAAAATACTGCGGTGCATAGAACTGGAAAATGGTGTATAGGAGTCATTAATAAATAGCTGGGCCAGAATAAGGTGAGGTTATCACCTTTTTGTCAAAGTAATAGAGATACTTCTCTTAATGAATGGCCCCAATCACACTGGGACAATAAATATAAAAGCATACAGATGGAAAGGTTTTTCAGACTATGGAACAATAACGAGATATTACTAGTTGGTTTCACAGACCCAGACAAAGTGAATTATTAGTAAAGATTCTTTTTCACATAAGAACTGCAATAAGAATGAAAAAAGGATATATCCATAAGAACATTATAATTTCTTATACGCTCCTTCCAGAAATGGGAGAACTATGTGGGAGTGAATCTGTATTTCTTGACCTTGGCAGATCAAAATGCAAAAGGTTTTGCCCTCAAATGTCACCAGTGGTTTAGAGTGAAGAACTTTTTATTAACATTTTTAGAGTTTCTGAGTATATTCCCTTTAAGAATTTCCCTTCTAAAATCTGCATGCTAAAATATTCTGCTGCCCCCACAGATCACCCATGTTCCACTGAAACAGGATACGTATTTGCTTAAATTATGCAGAGGAACAAATCAGTTTTTAGCCTTCAGATGGATTCTAAAAAATTAGAGGTGGAAGAAAGAAATTTTCTGTAATGTTCAACTTAACAAAAACTCAAACCAAACCAAAAACTTTTCATATTGAATATAACAATGAAGGCAGAAAAAAATGCACCAAAATAAGCACTGCACAACTGCAGAAAAAACATTTGTGTTTTAAAACCTCTTGAAAGATTATGGTCTTCTTAAGAAAGTTTAAAACTTCTCATTCTGTATTTTAAAGAAAGAGATGCAATCCTAGAAATGTTGAGTTCTCTCCTAGAGTGTTTAAAAAATTAAGCTCTCAAAAATCCCGAAAAGAATCATGGTATCTATTAAGGCGGAACATGAACATGCAATTAGTCAGTTTTATATATTATCTTGCTTTTGTGCTTTGACTAAGAAAACAAAGAAGAGTTCCTTAAAATGGTTAACTAGTGGCCTGAGTAATTTCTTTAATCTTAAAGCAAAAATTTGACGTATGTTAAAGGCATTTTACACAAATACCTCCATCTTGTCATTGGCTATAAAGAAAATTCCAACATGAACTGGTCAAGCAGGATATCATTATGGCTGATGGCTCAATTTCATCAGTGTCAAGAAAAGGTAAAAATACCTCAGTTACAAGAATGAGAGAGTTTAAACTGATTTAGAAATGCCAGTCAAGCTTTTGTGGCTGTCTGTATCTCATAGATTTCTTATTCAAATAGGCATCAAATAATTGGTTTGACTGATTTCTTTCCTGCTAGACTGGACCAACCAAAGCAAATATGTACAATGAGTATTTAGTAGTAGTCTATATAAGTAGCATGAAAATAGTCAATTAAGGAAAAAACCAAAATGCTACTGACAGAAAACAAGTAAAACACCTAAAATACAAAATTAAATACATTACAGGTGTATCCTTATGTATGCTTATCATCTGGAGTTTATCTGAATGCAGAGTCTTGTTTTAAACAGAGTCTGTTTGTATGTGATGGTTTATGTGCTGATAGATTCTAGTGGCCTTTTAAGCTGGCTAGTGCACGCATTTTTATTTAGGTATCTATTTAAAAATAGTCCGTCCTTAGGAAATGTCATTTGTTTAAGAACTAACATAATTTCTACTTATGTTAAGTGATAATTTCACCATGCATAAAATGTGGAGAACAACTCATATACCTTGCTGTTGATCCGTACTTACCTGTGATTTTTAGCCTTATGGATGAAAAAGCAAAATCCTAAACAATAAACTTGTATTTTATTGCCTTCTTAGAACAACACAGATTTTGGTAGCACTTTTATCTATTTTTGATATATATGCTAGGAAATCTACATGCAATGACTCAATTTGGTAGTATCATGATTTCAAGCATGTCTTTCATAGTTGATCACGAATTTTTGGGGAGGAAAAAAGAATTTTCTGAAAGATCAGTTATTGAATCATAGTCATAACAGCTCTCACAGCAAATGCAAACCCAATTATAGTATCGATGTCAAAAAAATATTGTGTGTATTGAGGGTCCTTTGCTTTATTTTGCCTTGCTTTGCCTCCACTTCCCATCCCTCCTTTCCCTTTTGATTCTTAAGGATTTTAAGAACTACTGACTTACCTGCAAAACCTATTATACCTTCAACTCAAAGATGTTATGACAGAGTTTGTAGGCAATTTGTCCTTTGGGAAAATCAGAGATCAAAATTCCTCTAAGAAAATTATAGGTTTGCTGGTTAAGAAAATCTCTAAAGGCTCCATCTTATCTGCCGTTGAATTTGAGGGATCCACTTTACATTCGCTTTAGTCTCTGATGAATTCCATTGCTGCATGCAGAAAAAATGCAGATGTTCGGATGAAGCCCTTGAGGAACAAAATAAGGATTGAAGTTATTTGTGGTTTCATTCAACTGACCAAAGCAAATGGAATTAAAACAAAGCTAGCAATGCAGCCTCCTGACATATTTAGAATGCTTTAAACCAATCCACTAAGAATTCTGATCTTAACGCAATTTTCACTGTCTTGTGCAAAGCCAAAATGGTAGAAGAGCAGTCCAGCAGCACGAAGTTGTAGAACTGCTCAAGAAATACATTTTAAGATGCCATTGAGAAATATAGAAACTGTGATGGTGTGATGAGTCTGGCTGAGATGGAGTTCATTTCCCCACAGCAGCCCTCACAGTGTTGTGCTTTGTACTGGTAGCTAAAAAAATGTTGCTAACACACCAGCATTTCAATAACTGCTGAGCAATGCTGACAAAACATCAGCACTGCCTCTCCAACATTCCTCCTGCCATCAAGGGGCTGGGAGTGGACAAGATCCTGGGAGGGGAGACAGGTAGACCAACTGACACAAATTAACCAGAGGGATTTCAAATCATATCACATCAGGTCTGATATAAAAGCTAAGGAAAGGAAGAGAAGCAAGAGGTATTCATTATTTACAATGTTTGCCTTCTGGAAAAACTGCTCCGTGTGCCACTACATGTACGGTCTCACCTTGAATATTGTGTGCAGTTTTGGTCACCATGACATGAGAAAGATAATAAGCTCTTAGAGAGTGTCCAAAAGAGGGTAACAAGAATAGCGAAGGACCTTGAGAGGAAGCCGTATGAGGAGCGGCTGAGGTCACTTGGAATCTTCATCCGGGAGAAGAGGAGATTGAGGGGAGAGCTCACTGCAGTTGCAACTTCCTTCTGAGGGGAAGAGGATGGGCTGGCCCTGATCTCTTCTCTGTGGTGACCAATGACAGCGCCCAAAGGAATGACATGAAGTTGTGTAAGGGTTGGATATTAGAAAGAGGTTTTTCACTCAGAGAGTGTTTGGGCACTGTAACAGTCCCCCCAGAGATGTGGTCATAGCACCAAACCTGAGGGAGTTTAAGACGTGTTTGGGGGTGACACCCTCGGGCCCACGGTGTGAGTCTAGGGGATGGTCCTGTGCAGGGTCAGGAGCTGGACTTGATGATCCTTAGGGGTCCTTTCCAACTCGGCATATTCTGTGATTCTGTGATATTAGGATTTGCAGGTCAGTGAAAGACTTCCAGCTCTAGATATTGCTTGTGTTGGCTGCCTACAGCCTCAAAACAAAACTGTCCACCAAGAAAATAACATCTCACCATTCTTGACTTCTCTTACATGAGAACTCCATGTAGATTTTGATCTGATATCTTGTTTGTTTTATTTCTATTTTTAAAATAACCCACAAACATCTCTACTAGAGAATTTTTCTCCATAAAGTTTGTGGGTGTATTTGTGCATGAATGCAGGCTTAAGGCATGTTCAGCACATAGTCACCTCTGGTTTTACTCACACTTTCTTCTTTTCCCTTCTGTTACCAAACACAAAACATTCTTTAAGCATGCAAAGTCTTCCTCCCCTTCAAGTCTACTCAAGCGTGGTTTTGCTGGCCTTTTGCTTTGCCTTCTCACCACAGGATCAGGACCACAGACCAGACACAAAATCAACTCAAAGCAGTGATAATATTTTCTACAGGAAGATGGGGGATCCCAGGAGATAGAGTTCCCTAATAGAATTGAGAGTACAAGATTGTCAACATATATTAGATATGGCCTTAACACTGGAATAAATTAATAATATTAATTATTAATATATAAATATATTTTAGAAACCAAATGCCCTTAAAGGTACTGTAACAATATGATTTTTCATCTCAAGCTTGATTTCGTAAAATGTTTTTATCATGAACAGGCCAGCTCAGTCACTCCTGCACCCATTGAGATTTACTCACCTACCCACTTTTGCACCAGCATCCATGACTCTGAGGGACATCCCATGATAGCTACATTGTACCAGATTGACAAGCCCCCAGGTGCCTAAATTCAGCCTGGATCTGGCCCCAGGTATCCTGGCAGGCTTAGAAATGAACAGTTCCAGTAAGATTATGCTAAATTACAGTGGACTTTCTATGGAATCTTGTATTATATGCGCCTGAATACCAAAAGAATTCATCATGATTAAAATTATTGCAAGAAATACCACAGGAAGTAAGAATGATTTGCCACTTATTATAAAGTGTTGCCCATTTTGCAATAAGGGGCCAATCATTATTAATTCATCTGATAGTCTTTCTAACATTAATCATGACTAATTCATTTGGTATTATTAATGTAGATGTAACATGAAATTCCATTGCAATTTAGATATTTATTTAAATGTATCATTAATTTAAAGAGTTATCAATCCAAAATGTCAGCAGTTTTACTCAAAGGCTATATGTAAGGCATATGCCTTCATTTGAAGCTGAAGGAACCATTTTCAAGTAAAAAAACAAAACAAAAAAAAAAAACAAAACAAGTAATTCTGTATTTGTAGTTAGGAATTCTGGACCATTTTTTTTAATGGCATGAAATGATACAGTATATATCATTCATTTATTTATTTCTATTTACCTGAAAAGGAAGAAGCAGAGTTATCTAGAGTCCAGAACTCCAATTTTTCACTACAATTACATGTGAAACATCCTACTTCTAATTACCTACTCACATGTTTAAACACTGAGTGCATGTTTAGGGCTTTGCTTGGTTAAAAGGTTTCTGTCATCTCCATGTTGGAAAAAAAATAATCTTTAGTCTGGTCAAGTAGCTTTTATATTTGGAAAAACTGTTAGAAAGAGACCTTTATCGCATCTTGAAGACTTTATAGGTCCTATTGAACTTCTCAAATATTTGGAAATTTTAGACAGTACTAATGCCAAAATCCTTCTTGGGAAACTATACTTTGTCTACCAGAATTCACTGTTGTGTTTCAACTAGATAAAATATTCACTTCTTCATTTGTTGGACAGCACTGTTTTGGTCTGTCAAGCAGCTAACTAACTTTTAATATTAAAGGACTTTTTTCTGTTCTATGTATGCATAAAAGGTTGAAATCAAGAGCTACAAAGAAGTCAGGGAATGTTTACAGCACAATTCAAATTGCCTTTACAAACTTAAGTGAGGTGTAAAGGCTGGGTTTCAAGCAGTTTGTGGAGCTGCAGAATCCCGCAGTACTGCAGAGCACTCAGCCGATCAGTGGGTTATTCACCACAGCACAGCAATGGCCTCCAAAAAAGATCAAACTCAGATCCACATAAGTTCTCATGAGAGAAACAAGAAAAGTATAAATAAACAGAAAATAAATAAAAACACCAACTAACAATGTCAAAAAGATGAGTGAAAATAAATCCAGAGATCCTCACATTACCATAGGGAAAATTGTGAAGGTTTTTGTCTTTTAGACAGGATTAGTCTAACAGATATGTGTTATCTTTTCCTTTTATGATATTTTGTTACATTTCTGAGACTGTTATGCTTGGAAGAACAGTGCAGAGCTCAAAAGTGACCAGAAAGGCCTTATATAAGTTCAAACAATCATCGCTGGTTCTTTAAACACTCTTCATGACAGTACCAAAATTCAGATATTCATGGATAACTGGACCCTTTTGAGGACTGTAAATTTTACTGAGTGAAGTACAAAGGATTAGCTAAACCTCATATAGGTATCAAAATTCCTCATTTACTGCCACTTTTAGATTTTGCCACTTGCCTTTCTTATCTTCAGCCGCTGAAACCATTAGCCAGAACTTGGAACTGCAACCATGTAACTCACCAGCAATGCACATATTACTATCACAGTGTACTTTCATGGGTTTTGCCTTAAATGTTTGATGACTGCAAAGGGAACCTGTTGTGTCCAAACCACCAACAGGAATTTTGTACAGAATCATGAATCCACGTAGAGAGGAAAGATGGTACAGGTGGACTACAGTCTCTCTTCTATAGATCCATTGTGATGACTCTCCTGGTAACTCCTGCCAGCAGACAGCACTACAAGATGCAGTTTTACATCAGCCTTGAGGCTTCTTAGTTTCACTAGAGGTGAAGTAGTGTCTCACTTCAGTAGTGTAAGCAGGTGTTATTTCTGTGATTATAACAGTATTTACCATTGCCATTTTAATTGCAAAAGCTATAGCTGGTAATATTAGCAAATCTGGACAAGACTGGAAAAAAATTTGGACAATTTTCAAGTTATGGTTCACTGAACTTCTGCAAGCGAGAAATCCTTCTGTAGGAGCCTGCTTATCACAATGTGATGTGAAAAAAATAAATTTAAAACTGACATCCACTTCCATTTTACTATAGAATATTCAACACCTTCCACTTTCATTTGTATATTCAGCGATAACATTTAAAATTACTGTGGTCACCCTAAAGGATGTTAATTACAATGCAACTCAGCAGTCTTTATACAACATAATTGCAGGTTACTAATGTTCATAGTATCCATTGAGGTTGTAATGGGGAGTAGAATTTAGCTCATGGATTTTGCGATGAAGGTCTTATAGTCATTTCTTGTTATTATCCTCTTTATCACTCCCCATGCATCATCTTTTGTTTGTTCCCTTAATTCAGAGTGAGTTGTATTTTTTGTACATAAAGGATATCTTTCTTAGAGGCCTGTCAGGTTCAGATTTACATATTGTAGATTTAATTGCTTCACATTTCACTTTTTGATAAGGTTCTCAGATGTTAGGCTATATTAGGAAGGGGATGGAGAGTAACACAGGAATTATTATAATATCACTCTATAAATGGAGGTTACATCCCCATGTTGAATACTCTACCGGGTTTCAGTCACATTTCAGAATGATACAGTAGAAGAAGAAAGGCCTCATAAAGGGCAGGACATACATATTAGTTGGATAGGGCGTGTTCATATGAAAAGAAATTGAAAAGATTATTTAGTGTGAAGCAAAAAGAATGGGAGATGACATATATAATAATGAGTGGTAGAGAGAAAAGCAGTGGGTAGTCCTTACTATTCTGTTCTGCAGTAAGACACAGAAGGCATCCAGTGAAAGGAAAAGACAACAAATGTAGAAGTCATAAAATGAAATACTTTTTATGGCATTGCATCATATCTTTAGCCTGTTGAACTGACCATTGCATATTATTATTGAAGAGTGATTGAGGGCTGCTTGGAAAGTTTCAAGAAAGATATAGCAATTATGTTAATAAAAATACTATCTGCAGTGGAACTAGGTAGAACAAGTTGGTAAGGGATATGAGTTCTTGCAAACCAGAGCACAGTGTAATCACTGCCAGGGATTGTTCATGATACTTGCTATCATTGTGCTAGGAACTGCATCACTATACAAGGCCTTCCCATCATATTTTTCCATCTAAAGCCCTGGTCTGAAAGAGCAACCCTAAAAGATACCTGATCTCACAAAACTCTGTAAGTCTTTATGTGGTTGAATTTATTGCTGGACAGGAAACAACATGAATAAGTGGGCAACTTTACCATGGTCACAGACTCATTAATGTTGGAAAAGACCTTCAAGATCATCAAGTCAAACCTTTGACCTATCTCTACCTTTTTAACCAGACCAAAGCACTGAGTTGTCTGAGGTGGCCAAAACAAAGAACATGTAGTGTGTTGTACTACTTGCATAAGAGGTACTAACATCCTAGGGAAATGGAATTTAAGTTATGGTGGAAAAGTCCATGAAGAGCCATTAAATACACGTTGCAAATCCAATCTCTTAGCCAGGAAATGCCCATAACGCAAGTTGCTGCATGTAGGGAGATTTAAGAGCAGAAGTGTCATTTGTGAATTTTCCCTGTTGGATCTGCTATTTGCCACCGTCCAAGCCAAGACTAGACAAACTTTCCATGTAACTGGCAACCCTAACTCTCTTTTGCATTGATTTTGCATTGGTGTAAGCTGATTGTCTTCAGCAGTAATAGCAAAAAATTACCATCCTTTATGCTCCTGAGGCTTATGTCATTACATGCCAGTGGCAGGACCATTGCTGGCAAACAAAAGCCACACCTGCATTGTGCACTTCCTTACTATAAGTTATCTTTCAATGTTGACAGAGGAAAAAATTCTGTGAAGCGTGTGGGTGATTTTCAGTTTCAGAAAGACCATCTTTAAAACAGGCACCTGTATGAAGCAAAGCAAAATATCCTATTGACAAATTGTGGAGGGTTTCATGTTTTCACTAAATAAAAGACGTACTGACTATAAGTACATCAGTTTCTTTTGCAAATGTTATGAGTCATATGACAGCTTTAGGTTAATTTGACAGGGTACTCAGTATCCATCAATATTGCTAAAATCTTTGTAATGCATGCAATGCCTTCATTGTGTGGTAATTTATCTTACAACTTTTCCATTTCTTATTCAACATAATAGTCAGCAGAATAGTAAGTTCTTATCTTTAACAGATTGTTTTCTTCAATATAGTTACATCATTCTGAACAGGTAAGACAGTATTACTATCAAGTCCTGAATTTTTATTTGTTAAAAATATGTTTTACTGTTCTTTGCTATGAAGGCATGAGTAGCATAAAGCTGTGTTATTGTGTTAATTTGATTTTGATTGTTGTCTTTAAAATATGTCCCTTATTGTTAGTGACATATGAGAAGTTCAAAAACAAAATGTTTTTTTCTTTAAATAACACCAACAACCTGCAGTTCTAACAACAGGAAATTTTCCGTGGCAAGGCAGCTGATGCTTTGTCATTAAGGATTTGGACTTGTTGAACTCATATGACATGCAGACTCATTAAAGTTTCAATGTACATTTCCTGTTGTGTGGGATGATCTCTACTCCTCCACTTCAGAACTAAAACAACAAACCAAAACTAAGCATGTAGGAACACAAAGAAAGACACAAGGTTAAGTACATTTCAGCACAATTCTATTTCTCCTTCTATTTTTTATCTTAAAATAAAACCAAAAAAGAACTAGTTAAAGTTTGTTTTTTTGGTTTTATTCTAGTAAGTTAAAAAAATAAAAGGGGAGTGAATGAATATGAAAATATCCTGAGTATTGAGATAAAAGCACAAAGTTTTATGGCAAAATATTTCTCTGAATCTTCATGATATTCATCCTGTACCTCAGAAAGTTTTTTTTTCTGGTGTGAGCAACACTTCTTGTCTTCCTCATGACTACTTCCCATACAGACTTCTGACAGCCCACATCCAAAAATGCTGCCAATCTGTACCACCTGCCCTCCACCCCTTCAACAGGCTCTCTGTACATTCCTAGCTACAGTCTTCATCCACACACCCCTGCTTCAACTATTCAATCTGTTTTTCAGTTAGGGAAATGCACTTTCTTGCATTTTAAATTGTTTTCATCAGAAAAAGAAATGTCCTTCAGACAATGCCCCACAGAATTTTCTTTTTGAACCTTTGTGTAAGATGCCCTATTTTGCTGCATGATACTTCATTATATGTCATAAAAGGCAAAGGAAAGGGACACATTTCTTGAACACCACAAAGAAAAGAAAGAGCAATAAACCACCTTTAACTTTGGATTTCGACTGTGCTTTATATTTTTCAGTCGGTGATTTTGAAGGCATCCTTACATTAGTTTTCATTTACATTTTATTTATCATATTTGTAGTTTGTTGGCATTAGAAAACACATATATTTTTGCTTTGGTCCAAACTACTGATTTAGAATGGGAGAGCATCCATGTTCTCCAGGAGGACACAGATGGGTGCAGGGCCTACATGGAGAGTGAGGAAGAATAGCATTCAGCATCCTCCAGCAAACCCTACAAACCCAGATCATAATGGATGAAGTAAGTGCTAAAGCATCCTGTCATGTTTACAGCACTATTGATTCAAAAGTTGACTGTGTTCTTCGTTACCACCCAGTAGGCACATTTATTACTTTTTTTATTTCAACGTAATGTCATGAGTTGCCTTTCGTAACACCAAGTGCAACCAACTGACCCAGTGACAATCTGCAAAAGGGAGCAGCCATGTTTCTCCTCTTTTCATATCACATGACTTCTTAAGGGGCACACAGTTATACCAACTGTGGGAGATGTTCAGGCAGAAAGCACATGCTTCTCACCCTCTGCCTAGAACACAGGTTTTCCTCAGACAAGGTGAAGATCACTGGAGGCACTGCACTGCACAGCACAGCCAAATACTCTGAGTGCTCTAGTTGGTAAGGAGGGGTAGCAAAAGCACAGAGAAACCCATAATCCCTTTAGGATGCCTGTGCCTAGTAATACAGCAAACCCTGATAAATCTAAAATACTTCAAAAGCTAATGGTTTGGTACTTACAGGGGCAAAAAGCACCTAGCTGTAAGTCACCAGTCCTAGCCTGAAGTCAATGAAAAATCAGGAGTAGAAATAATAAGTATATTAGGTAGCAGGTTTCATAAAATACAAATACTTGTATGCTAAAATCCTTAAATTATAGTATGTATCCTAAAAATATGAATATTCTAGAAATATGCATTTCAGGAGACTGGAGGAAAATTATTCTCTTCTTTAACCGTAGCCTTTTTGTGGGTGAAAGTGAGGCTGATTTCAATCCAAGTAACATCTGACTCCTCAGCTGGTTTCCTGTAGCCCACTGGAAATGCTCAGAGAATAAAGTATCCCTTTTCCAGGATGAGATTTAAGAAAAAATGAGATTACTGTTAAAGAGCCTATGTGAATTTTAGAGACCTCTTTTCAAAGTCCTAACAAATTTTGATTGCTGTCACTGTCCTTTGCATCACCAAGGAAAGGGCATCCTCAGCTTCTACAGCAGCCTGGGTAGAAAAAGTGTTCATGGTATTCACATGTGTTTTTCCAGTGTAGAGAATAAGAAATCACTAGATGCCCTTGAAATGAGGTCATTTTCACATTCACTAATCAACAATAAAAGAATGCCCAAATTGTCTCATTGATCTAGCAGAGTGTGCATCTCCTCCATCTAAGTTATTAACTGAGGAATTAAAATGAGCTTCCCTGCATATTTATTCCTCCTGCTATGTTTTATGGATGCAATATTATGGTGGTTATATTTAAAAAAATATATATCAGCCTCATTGCAATAATAGTTGTTTTAAATTTTTTGTGTTTATTTAGTACCTGCTGTTGGGGAAATTTTGTGGGTTCCTTTAAAGTCTAAATGTATTGCATTAAATAGCTTTGGAAAAAAAATGGTTTCTAGCCTGCTGAGTAAACATAAATTTCACAGTTAAATACATAAAATAATGATTACATCCAATGGTCATGAGGGACGTGTTTTTAGGAGTATACTAATTAAACTACATCCTTCAGACAACATGTTTCTACAGTTACTAGCAATGAACCATATCTGATTTGTCATTAAGTAATTATGAATGCTAATGCAAATAAAGCACCTTTCAAACAAGGCTTCAGAATAGAAATTAATCATATATTATTCTTTCTTATCCTACCACACAAGGTTCATTTAAACAAAAAAAATGTCAAGAATATAAGACATACATAACAGGAGAAGTTGCTATTTTTGCTCAGGCTTCACTTCATACCTTTGTCTTGTGGTGTTGTTTATGTAGGCATATATATACTTCTAAACTGAGAGTGAAAAAAAACTTTAAAGTGTACTCTGTAATTCAAGCTTTGATCCAAAAACTGCTAAAGCTTATTGTAATCTTCCATCAGTAAAAATAATAATTAGGAGTTCTTGCTCCTTTCCTTTTGCAGATCTCAAAGCACTGTACTAAAGACCAGGATGGAAAAACCCACAAACACAAGGGAGTAAGTGGGATGAAATTAATAAGCACATTGGATCTTAACTGCAGAACATATCAATGTGAACTACAATTTGTTATACTTTTGTTAGCTGGGAGATCTCAGAAATGTTCTGATGGCAAAAGTAACACTATTTTTGACCAGGTAAGGATTATTTCCAGAGTGTAATCTCTTGTTTCACACCTCATTTGACACCACAGAATGTTGGTACTGTTTCCTCTCTCTTACATTAGGAAAGTAGGATGCAAAACAGTGATGTGCATAACTCCAGCTATGTTAGCAGACAGTCTGCATGGATTTTCAACCTCCAAACCAAGATTCTAGCGGTAGAGCCCACTGAAGTCCTAGGGGCAATTCTTATGAGGTCCATTTTCTACCCTGTTTTTTTTTTTTTCATTCAACTTCTAACATTTGTCTAAAGATCAGAAAATAGGGGTTTTTTCAACCCAAAAGAAAAGACCACATAAAGTACTGCATTATATTTAAAAAAGGACTGGTAGAAGCACCTCATCTTCACAGCTAAAAGGGAACATTAGTGGTGTTTTACATCAACCTATTTGCAGCAAATGTAAGTTGATTTACCTTCTCATTATGTTGTAAATGTTTTCCTTCCTCTTGACTTGTCTTTGTCCTCCTCTTTACACAGCTAGTGAAGTCGCAAGTCCCCTGAAACAACTATTTGCACATTATAATGTTTCATCGCATAAGCAAGTAAGAGGATGAGTTATGAAGAACAAAGTTCTCATTGTGCAAACTTCAATAGTCCTTAATTCTGGGAAAGAAAATGGCCAATAACTTGTGAAAGATACTGTGAATAGATGTGTTTAAGGCAGAATAATATGCATTTAAATTGTGACTGACAGTTTAGGACCCTTTTTAAGGCAAGGGGACACGAGTAGCTGATGATCTATGTGAGGTCAATTATTGTGTAAGGTACACTGAAAAATCATGCAGCACAACTCACTTGTATAACTTATATCAAAAGGTGCTATTCCAAACCACAGATGTCAGCTTGTAAATGAGAAACTTCTCTGTTGCAAGGAAGGGAGAAAATGCAAACGAGTAAAGGACTGTAAATGATGAAATAAAATATGAAAATGGAAGAAATGAGGAAAGCATAAAAACTGAGATTTATGAAAAAAATGGAATGACCTGTGGATCTTTCTGAAACTTGAGCTGATAGGTTAGACTAACTTTTTGGACCACTACTAGCATGGGTTACACAGGTTAATAATAATCTTGATCAGAGTTATATTTTCATGAAAATGAACATGTTTGGGCAGAAAAACGTAAAAAAAATGAATTTCTCAGCACATGGTGCTTCATTTTCAATTAGAAAATAGCTCCAGAGAACAATATAATTTTCTATGGGAATCCTTTGTCTTCCTAAGGTTTTTGAGAGGTCATCAGCATTTCTGGGGTGGGATTCATCCCCTCTGACACCAGCCCCTGATTTGTGGCCAGCTGCAGGCATCAGCTGAAGTGAGAATCCAAGTCCCTTTTACCGTCAATGACATGAAGGCAATTTATCCCATACGAAGGTGGTTTTCTAGGAAAACAAATCGAGCACTAAAATCTCTTTCTCCCTCCACTTTTAAGAGTATAGAGTTGCTACAGAGTTGCTACCCACTGAGGCTGTGTGTACTCTAGATGGCTACAGATGGGCATATGAATCCTACCTGAAATGCTTTGGATATGTTTGTCTAAAGCAGGAAGGCTTGATTTGCTCTGGTTGAATACAGGTATTGTTAAGTACTTACCAGATGTAAATACAGAAACTGGATGCTCATTACACAGAAACTGATGTTTAAGACACTGAAATTATCACTAGTCAGGCAGCAGTTCTCAGGAATTTTGTCAGCACTACTAGTTATTTCCTAGCCTGTGGGTGTGAGAAAGGGAGTGAAAGACAACTCTGGTAACTTCAAACCTTCTCGTACTGATTGCTCCCAAGGTAACAGACTCCTTGAACTTCATATGTGGTCCTTTCTCTTTTTAGCTGCCTTTTGGAAATTCCCGGCCATGTATAAGGTTCTCCTGATACCCGTTGCACTGGGGATGTTTGACCATATATGGTCATTAGATATTTGACCATATATGGTCATTAGATATTTGACATGCAAGTGCACAGAAATTGTAGGGTGATGAAGAGAATAAAATGTAGAGGTTATGACCTATATTGTAGGCTGAATTGCTGAATTGTAGTGCGGAAAGCCCCCATGGGCATGGCACTTCTCCATGCCCACGTACACCACACTCGGCTCCAGTACAGAAGGTAATCTCACCTATTACTCATTTGGGGCACAAATCCCCATTGAATTGATCTGACCATCACATATGGGAGTGGTGCGTCATCTGACTTGTTGTAGAGGTCTGCCTTGGGATTAGACGAATTGCACATTTTGTGTTCCTAGTTCTTTTCAATGTGCTTAAAGAGACCCAGGTTGAACTCCTATAGTGTTCAGTTAAATGAATTCTCCCACAAAAAAACCCCAAAACATACCTGTGTTGATAGATGATCAAAGTAATTACGTAGGAAAGGGTACCTGTAGAATGATACTTTTAAAAAAAATTAAATCAGTTTGTTTCTTGGCTTGTTTTTAAAACCCTTTCTAGTCATTAGCAGCCCAATGTTCTGCAATAGCTTTGTAATTCTCCATAGCTTGAGTGTGCTGTGATTATGGCCTGCATATTTGCCAGAAACTTTTCTCCTTATACTCTAGCAGTAATATGAAATTTGTTCCTGTGCAAAGCCATAAGACTGAATATGACACTTATAATGGAATCCAGTGTGAAACATTTATTATGGAGGTACTATTGAGCTGCTATATTTCCGGCTCATTTTATAACTTCCTTTGACCCAAAAGCACTATATCACTTTCAGAAGTAATATGCTGCTAGAATCAGCAAGACAGTTACCAAACAGAGCACACAAACCAGGGATCAGAACTGGGTTCCTGCAGCTTCTGAATCATAGCTCTCTATCCACAGTAGCATTTGTATTTCAGGAAGGGTTTAAAAATACATTATCTGTTCCTTGTTCTCTCAAGCGAAACATAGATTATCCAATTATGAATACAGTACAGAATATTTTGAGGTAAGTTAGTAACACACCTAAGGTACTGAAGATAAATAAATTGCTTTTTATAGAATAATAGCAGCAGTTAAATAAAAGTATGCAAACTGTGTTGAGGGTGGGAATAGAAATGAAGGGGAAAAATAAGAGAAGATTGTGAGTGGGTTTGCAAACACATTGTCCACAGGTGTAGCAGCCCTTGAGATGACACAGGTTTCTTACCACAAGACTGAGAGATTTTTTCTGATGCCAGGAGTGTCTAAAATGTGCAACTATGCTTCAATCTTCCAAAAACTCTATATTCCTTATGCTGTTCTGCAGTGCTCAGTTTTTGGGTTGGACTCCATTGTAGACTCTATTAACAACAAGAGGTGCATTTGTTTATGTCAGCTTTCACTCACTGATATTTTTCAAAGGTGAGAACTGCACATGAGGCAATACATTGCATTTTGTAAATACACTAAAATACAATTTCCTTGTTGACTGGAACACCTCATGGAAAACAATAGCAAGGAAATTGCTTAGACAATAGTGAGTGGAAGATGAGACATCTGAAATGTAGTTTATTTGTTCCTCTGTCCCTCCTGGTGAAGTGAAAAGCACATTATACATTACCTTTTTGGATGTGGCATGCCTTTCACTTCACTGACAGGTATATTATTTGTAACAAAACCCAACAATCCTTCCTCTCTTGTATAACTCATCGAATTCATGACAGTAATCATGGCTTGATAGGGGGTCCAGCAAAGGAGAAGCTGTATATATCTGGGCCTTTCTGTGATTTCTGACAGTTTCAGTGTATGATAGCTAGGATGAGCGAACATGGAACATTTCAGATTAGCCAGAGGTATTCTTACCTTTCTGTAGAAACATGCTTGTATTTCAGGTTATGCTGTTTCTGGCTACTGAGGTGAACAAGATGGATGCATCAGCAGATGAGAAAGCAATTTAAGGTTTCCGTGTGGAGTGAGCAAACTTAAAATAAACAAGTTATATATTATACAGAAGAGATACTCTTGGGAACTGTACAAGCCAAAGGGATTGTTAGTATTTGGGAAAAAAGTTCTGAGGAAAGAGTCCACTTCAAAGCACCCAAACTTAAAAATCAAATGTTGTTAGTCTGCAACACAGTAGGCTGTTTATACAGAAGGTGCATGATGGTTTCACTCTAGTTAACGTCTGCATAATGAGCCAGATTTCACATTAAATAGGGCTTTTAGAGTTGTTAACTGTATTGGCAAAGTCAGCAAAGATACTAATATTTGTCTAAGTTAAATCACCTTCAAATGGTCAGGCTTGTGTGTGGGGACATTGTCACAGATCTTTATTCTCATTTCCTGTCTGTATATAAACAACTAGAGGACCTGTCCACAAGGTCTAAAGAGGAAATATTCACTGACCTCTGGTGAATATAAGTTCCATTCCTTGGTAGGTTTACAGTTTGGCTCAATGGTCACAAAGGCCTTTCTACCCTAAATGATGCTATGGTACCAAATGCCACGTAACTCTGGATGGATATTCCTCTCTACTCCTCTCCAGGCTGAAAGCTCTGTCTGGCAAAAGCCATAAAGTAACAAACAGATAAATCCTTCTGGGCAAAAAGCCTGGCATGACTACTGTGGTTTGGCTAACCGGGTATGGCAGTGCCTTCACTACACTACACTACACTATGAGCTCTGGACTACATCAGTACAAATCGCTAGGGTAGGGAAAGAATCACATTGGAAGGGACCCACAAGGATCATCAAGTCCAACTCCTGGCCCTGCACAGGACCATCCCAAAGAGTCACACCATGAGCCTGAGAATATCATCCAGATGTTTCCTGAACTGTCAGGCTTGGTGCTGTGGCCATTTCCCTGGGGAGCCTGGTACAATACCCATCCACCCTTGAGGTGAAGAATCTTTTTCTAATATCTAATCTAAACCTCCACTGACACATCTGGTCCTGTCACTGGTCACCACAGAGAAGAGATCAGTGCCTGCCCCTCCTCTCCCCATCACATGAAAATCATAGACTGTGATGAGGTCTCCCTTTTGTTCAGGGGTCAGGTCTAAGCAACAACCTTTGCTTCAGATAGCCTTTCCTTCATAGCCTTTCCTCTTGGACTAGCGACCTGGTTTCTTCTGTTCTTGGAAGGTGAATAGTGACCAGCTCTGGCTTGTTCTTGCAAGAGCAACTCTCCCAGTAGCCTGCTCCCAGGCTCAGACAGCTAGAACATTGCTTTTTTATCTTGCCAGCTTGCAAGAGATTGTAAAATGCATGTGCAAACAGAAACTAAGGTTTTTTTTAGTTTCTCCCCTGACAGATTCTATAGTATTTTAGATCTAAAACTTGTTCCTGCCTATTAGTGCGAGAGAGTCTATAACACTAGACTGTTTCCTCACAGCTCTTTGATCTAGACTCCTGACTACCTGCTTATACAGACATGGTCTCAAAGGGCAGAGAAAGGTCTTGGGTCATACTGTCTTGACATAAAAAACATTTTTTGTTCACTTTCTTATTTTAGTAGTGTCATCAGTTACAGCAGTTCAAACAGATTAATGTTTGCAATTTCCTTGTTGTTTCAAATGCAGAGAATCTGTGTGTCTTTTTATGTATTGTAGATTTTGTGAAAATGCTGGTCATTTTCATTTCAGCTTACGTGTTTATTTTTTAGGTTAGTTTTTTTCTTTTATCCCCCAAGTATCTTTTGACAACACCTTTGAAGATGTAACTCACGGTAGTAGTATTGGTTTCATGGAATTACGCCAATCTTCAACTGTTAGATAAATAGCCAAAGTTCTTCCTAATCTGGGAGGCAATTTTCATATTTTTAATGTTTTTCAATTTAGAATACTAAATTTATTTGGCTTAGTCTACAGCTTGTTGACGTAAGTGATAAAAGAAAATAATATTTAAAAAAAAACCCGAGAAGTGCTGAGGATTGAGTCACGTTTTGGATCAGGCTTAAGCATGATTTCTTAGGTAAAATAAATGAAGAAAAAGCTTCATATGCATTGCAACACTTCGGCAGTGTTTCTGAAGTATTGTGACATGACATCTGATGTTCTAAACTGGTTTTTAACTCTTTCAGTGTAACTTTGCCTCGGGATAAAACATCCTTTTAACAGATGTGTGAGGAAACCAGGAATGGCCTATAGACGTGCCTGTAGGCTATGTGCTCTCTGCCACCTGCTGTATTGCCCTGACTTTGAGAAACCTTTGCTTCCTCCCACTTTAAGGATTAGAACATTTTGCTTTCACTTTGTCCACTAAGGAAAGCTGACTAGCCTTATTGTGATGTCCTGGCATTTAGAAGAAATCTTTTTTTCTTTTTTTTTTTATTTTCCCACAGTTTCTTTGTTTTCAGATTATTGTGAGTAAATATAAAATAAAAGGTAGCATCAATAAAAAAATGCACTATGTTTTGCTTCTGTCAGATTAAGCTGTGCTACTTTTTAACTTGGAACGTCCTTAAGTTTGAAGCTAATGCCAATAAAACTACCATCCACAGGCCAGCTCAGATGGTGTTATGATTGCATCTGTGCCTGACTCTCTACCTGTCAACTAAAACAAATGAAAAATTAGTGAGGTTTATCATTTCCAGAAAAAGCAATTTTTCGATGTTACTCTCTCCTAGAAGTTGTTAAGTACTGATAACCTTTAACTAACCTGATTAATCAAAATTAGCATGTCTTATTTATTAGTAGGTTTCCAAAGACAGCACTGTTTTGTCATAATATTCTTTCATCTATTCATTACTTAAGAAGCTTTTCCCAAAGCATTTAACACTATCTTTATTGTGATCCCAGAGAAGTAAAGAGAGCCTTGCCAACTGTTTTCAAAAACCCCCCACTATATTATTAAAGACTGAATATAAGTTTCCTATTTAATATTGGCAATGAGTGAACAAATATAGTCTGCACAAATATAAGCCTGTTTATATATAAATACATACACATATATGTATGTGTGTATATACAGATGGTCATTTTATATATAACAGAGAAGAAGGGAGGGAGGGAGAGAGAGAGAGAGAAAAACACTCTCTGTATTTTAAAACTATCACAGATTATATGAGTGAGTTTGCAACAAATCAAATACTAAAAAGAGAACTACAGGAATAAGCCCTACTCTCTCTCACGAGGATCCCATATATAAATCACCTTTCCCAGAGAATCAAGCTGGGAAACTCTATTGATTAATTCCTTGTTTCTGTAGCGTATAGCATAATAAAGTGTTCAGTCCTATGGTAGCCTTTTAGTGTTGTTGTAGTATATGATGTCTCTGTCTACTAAGCTGCTGACTTTCTACTTGTATACCTTTTTTTAGTTGAAATCTTGTTTGCTTGTCCTGATATATCTGTACAAGAAACCACAGTTAAATTAAAAATTTCTCAGAATGTGACATGCTTGCCTTTTACTGTCATTTGATGCTTGAAAAAGAATTGCTTCAAAAATTTCTGTGAAATTTCTGGGTTTAGGCACAAAAACTTAGCTAATTTCAGCTGGATAAATTTCACTCAAACAAAACAGAAGTAACAGAAAGAAAAACTTGTTTTCAAAACACACTTCTTTACAGAAGTGCTGTGCTCTCTCTTCTCTAATTTTTCTGTCAAAAAACAGTAGATTGAAAATTTACTTTCAAAACTCTTTTTTTCTTGAGAAGGAAATCTTCTAAATTCTAGTACCTAGTGATTAATGCCAAATGAACATGCTCACTGAAATATCTCCCTCCACCCTTTCTTTAAAATCTTTTAAAATTTCATGTTGATGCATTTATTCCTCTGCAGAGTCCTAGTGCCTGAAGTGATGTCATTTGCTAGACATTTCCTTCAAACTATTAGCACAACACTGTACAAGTGACCAAAGAGGAAATGGAAGAATGACATTGCAGAGAAGAGGAAGAAATTTGAAGACGACTGAGAGATAATTTTATTTCATATCTTCATTACTCAGGAATGACCTCAGCCAAACAAGGAAAAGGAGTAAACTCCTGCAATATTAGTTTGACAATCATCTGCATAATCAATTACTTTTTAACATCTCTCAAGCTGTAGTGTCATATTTAATGTTTAATATTTAACACAGACATTTTGTCTAGAACTGCCAAGGCACCATAGATATATGAGTTACATTCAACTGAGCTTTACCTAGTGAATTGCCTTCTACACAATAATTGATGGAAAAATCTTTGAGGACAGATGGAAAGAATAAAGGAATTGAGCAGAAGTTAGCTCAACTTGTAAAATCCGTCTCTAAATCACCTCATTCAGAAAAGCTAGACTTTCAACAACACATTAAAGTTCAAAGATACATCTGAAACTATAAAAATAGCCCAGTAATTTAGGTCAATTTTTGTGTTCTCCACCACTGTCAGCCCTAAACACATCAACTATAAGCACGGATGACTAAAATTAGCAGGAATCAAACATGTCCAAAAGTGTTGTTGTTGCACATTGATTCTAGATCTTGGCTCCCTAACATGTAAGAGTATTTCTGTCTAAGTTCTCTTATTACCTTACTGGAGACATAAGAACAAGGCATGAAATTTGGCTGTGGGAATTGCAATTTTCAGTGTTAGGGAACGTCTTGGTTTTAACTAAGTTGAAGTGCAGATTCCCTTGTATCCTTGCCAACGTTCATAACCCTAACCCTTCAGGAGCTCCCCACTCCAGGTACTATGGCTGTACTCACAAAAATTATTCATACTTGCATAAGTATTTCACATATTGAAAGCATTTTACAAACATGCACTGAGTTAGAATCATAGACTGAGCCTTGTAAGGCTTATCATCCTCATTTTAAAGTAGTATAGGTGAAATGACTTGCTCAAGGCCATGACATAATTTGGCGGGCAGAACTGGGATTAGAGCACAGGCTTTCATGCCTCACACCTCATTACTGCACATCGCTCTGTCTCTCGGGTTGAGAAACTGGGAAGGGTTCAGTAATAGATTTCTCCTATACTTCATGTTGAGGTGGTTCAGATGAGGTGTCAAAATGAAAGCCGGTCCACACTCTGTGAAGATTATTGATGCCAGTTCACCCCAGCAGTTTGAACCCAGCTTCAAATTTGCCCCTTCTTGGGGCTAGCTTCCCTATCTCAACAATAGCTATACTTGTACTGGTGTCACTATACTAGGGGTTGATGAAGATCTTTGGGATCCATATGGCTGAGAGATGCTATGTAAATCTAAAAATAATGCCATTTTTCATCTTGATTTCTTTTCCTTCTGGAGTCTTTGATATTACTATGATTGTTAATACTATTGTTATTAGCGTTTCCATGAACATTTTCCTTTGTTACCAATTCTGCTCTCTAAAAAAAAAAATTTGCTTACTAAATGGACCATTATCTATAGCATGACAAAGCAGAAGTAAATCCATCCTGCTGTTGTTAGAAACATGCTATTAAAACCTACTTGAATCAATGTTACCTGTTTGCTGCAAATCTCCACAAAGAAACAAAAAATGTTTGCAGAATCTCAAGGCATGTGGGAGATGCACCTGCATTGCTAATTCCCAAACAGTCAAATTGCTCAGTAATAAAGTGTTTCTGTAATGTAGCTTTTTTTTTTTCAATCGTGGTTTTGAACAAATGCATTTTCATTATGTCTGAATTTCATTTAATGTGTTTCTACAATACATGCTTTTGGTGTATCATTCCAGAAAGAAAGTATATGCCATCTAAAATCACATTTGATTGTAGGAGTGTACCCTCATACATATCTAATAAACAAATAAACAAATAAGTTTGATCTGTTATGCAGATAACACTGATATGGAAAATATGTTCAGGAACTAAAAATGCATTTTCTCTGTGGAAGTTTTCCTTGTAGAACGCACAGTGAATTTATGTGAACTGTGTACAGCACTGAGCCTCTTTTATGTAGCCTGTTTCCCTGGCTGATAGCTAAAAGAGGTTAGGCTGAATCTCAGTGGATCAATTAACAGAGGGACCTGTCCTTCAACAGAAGAAGATCTATTTCAGGATTTGCATATCACATGAAAAAAATTACAAAGCTGAGATAAATACAAGCCCGATAATAACTCACTGCAGGCTTGGCTTCATTCCTAGATTTCCTTGGCTGTTTGTCCTAATAAAGTGTCTCCATGGCACTTAGGGCAGGAAGGTTATTAGTAGCTGTCAATCAAAAGAAGGAGTATGCATCGACAGGAGGAGAAAGAGAAGAGAGGTGACATTCATCCTCTTTTCTCACTTATATTGGGTATAAAAGTCATTCAGTGCAAGTGGCTAAAAAGGGACAGGTTCCTCTTCATCCCCCATGGAAAAGGAGAAAAAGGTAAAAAAACCCAAACCAGCATACCTGCATGGGTTATGAACAACTTAATAATAATGTGGAATACATCAGTCAGTTCTCTATAGCTTATTAATTCCAGGATGTTTATTAAAAACAAGGGATATGAAGGACATATATACAAAGAGCAGGATAAATATTCCTGACAAAACACTTCAGGTTGATATTTTAGTATGGAAATACGATAAGCTTAAATAGCTCTAGCTTAAGATAAAACTTAAGTGTATGGAGAAGAGGTACATTTATTTCATCTTTAAGATGAAATGGTTCTGGAAATGAACACCTTTAAAAAGCTAGTAACAACACAGAATGTGCATTTATTTCATGTCTCATTTAAATCAGGTACAGTGATTCTAACTTTACCAAGTTGAAGCTCAGAACTGATCTATACACCAATTAATTAATACTTTAAAGGTCTTTAATTTACTGTACCACTTTCTTAATTAAAGTATATCTGCTGCTAGAGCACATCATCTCTATATATGCATATTTTCATAAGTAACAGAGTCCATAGAGTGCTAATTGATATCCTGGTCTCCAGACAATACTTTACTAAATGAAATGACAATTATAACCAATTAAAATTCACTTTACATACCACTTCACCTATTTTGTATGTATTATGCATGAAGATGGAGAGTACATTGCCTCGCTGCTCAGGATTTGTGTGCGTCTGTGCAACTGATGGACAGCTCCAAGGTATTCCTTTTAGCAAGGTTTTTACCAAGGGTCATTTTCCAGGCTCATCTAAACCCTATACTTTGCTGTTACATTGATACATCAGTTAATAAAAGCTATTAATTGCTTTATGAGGATTTTATTATTATTATTATTTCCTTTGACAAAATGTGTGTCAAGTTCGCGCTTACACCTTCAACTTGCTATGAAAAAAAGGTTTTTAAAATAGCACAGTGCCTAATTAGAAAAGCTAAACTTCTTCCCTCAGACACATTGTGTGCAACATATAAATGGCACAGCACTGTACACCTACTGAGGAGAGTGTGGGAGTAACGCAGAGGAATGAAATCAGTGGGAGATGGGAGTGTTTGGAACAAGCACCTCAGGCTTGAGAGCGCGTGGCTAAAAAGAGATATTACACATTTCATGCAAGAAGTTTCTCCCAGTTTTCCACAGAGAGTCTTGGTTTTGCAACCCACCACTGCAGAGCAGGGGCTGTCTTAGCTGGGGTTGTCACTCTCTGACCTGATTTCATGCCTGTGGTGGGAAGCAGGCATTTCTCCACCCACTGTGGTGGGTCCTGTCTTTTGATGTGCATCTTCTGAAACAGGGGCAGGTCCCAGTAGCACTTAAGGTGTAATCTGTTCCATGGGCAGGTCTTGTAGACCTGCCCTCTAAGCAGTGCCTACAGCTTCAGTGCAGCCCTACTTTGCCAAATAGACCCTGTAGCAGGACTCAATGCATTGGTGCCACTGCCAGGTAAACCCAGCACTTTTGTAAGCAAAGTAATTTACGCTTTGGGGACTTCTTAACTAAACCCCCACAATTTGCATAAGAAGTGGCAAACAACATTAAAGCATATAAACTCTATCCCTTTATTACACTTCATCCCGTGCACAGATACCCAGCAGAACACAAACTCTTGGTCTGATAAAGGAAAAAGCAAAATAAATGAAGACACAGACCTTAAAAATATAATTATTACTAAACAGTGTGTGTGCATTTTTCTTGAGGTGTTTTTCAAAAAAACCCATCATTTGTCTTCCATGTCTCCAGACCAGTCATGTGAGCCTATAGGAACTTCCCAGGGGGACTTGTGTGAGGGTTCTGAGAGGAAACTTCAACATTTTCATGCAGGGCATGCCACCTGAATGCTGGATGAGGTAAAAACCAGAGAACCAGGTCACTTCCTGTTACCACAAGCAAAGAAGAAGGCTCAAGGAACACTTGTGGGTTGTTCCCACCTATTTTCTTGAAGATGTATGTGTTTGCTACTCTGTCACAGGGATGGAGTTTGTTTTCTGACAGGGAGGCCATGAAGCTTTATAAACATGTGATTTATCCATGTAAAAAGAGGCAGCTAACCTCTGACCATCAGCTTCAACTACAGGCTCCTCAAAAGTGTTGATCTAGGAGCTATACACCTGGGCTATTTCTAAGTTAGTCCCTTAGGACCAAGGAGGAGATTATTTGGCCTTCTCCCTTTTCCTCAGTTCTCTTTATCCAATCCAACTCATTCTGCTTTGAACTGCCATAACTCCACATTCTTTTTTTTTTCCCATGACAAGTCTCCCATGGCTTAGGTCAAGTGCAAGAGTGGTGTTGCACAACTCACTGAAACATTGCTGTCTTTCATCCATGGCAGATTCATCTGTGAAAGATCCTTCTGGATTCAAGTTTTGAGATCTTTGAAGAAGAAACTAGAACATGGGGGGGAAACCTTGTGCCAAAGGGATTTTTGCATGTTGGTNTTTTTTTTTTTTTTTGTGGCAGAGAGAGAGATAGAGAGAGACGGGGAGGGTTGGCAGTTTTATGGGCTGGTTTTATGCAGATCTGGTTTATGCTTACATATGAAATTGCAATAAATATTGATATTGTCTTGAACTACCTACTTTTTAGTTACAGATTCTGTACACAGAAGGCTAAAGTCAACAAAAGTGCAAAATATGGCTGGAAGTGCTTTTCCCAAGAACAGTTTTGTGGTACTAGGACAAACTTAGGTGTATCTACAATAGGTGACATCAAAGAATTGAGGCACATTGTCTTCATATGTTCAATGAATTCCTTGCCAGTATTTGTTTTCATTCTTGCAAGAGATTAAAATAAAGTTGTAAGCAATAAGTAACAGCTTCTCATTTTAATATCTGATACCAATTCATAACACCTTTAAGTTACAGTTGTACACAAAGTGGGGGAGATGGGGTGTGAATCTGCTGCTATTTTTATTTTGATTTAGTATTTTATAAAATGCCTTTAGAGGTTTTGAGATGAACCAAGGACTAGTGGTGTTTCTGGAAATCAAAACAAAATGCGTCTTAGATTGGTATCTCTCCACTGAAACTCTAATATTCTCGTGCCAACTGGGGAGGCAGCCTATTGACTGCAGTTTATTTTTTCCACTATTAGGCCTAATTAATTACAGTATTTGTAAATAAAAATTTTTCATCTGTTTAGAATCAAATTCAAAATCAGGCTTTAAAAGTATTCAGATTACAGATATGGGTAGTTCAAATATGTTATTCAGTATAGAGTACTGAATATATGAAAGGTGCATTCAATTCACTGCATTGTGAATGTATGATTTTATGAAAACTGAAAGTGTCTTTGACTTTCTATTCCAAATAGAAGGAAGATTTACGTAAAAATATATGAACTGTTAAGGGACAGTCAATCTACAAATATTCTTGGCAGACTTTTTTCTTCTCATCTATTTAAGCATAGTTTAGGAGAGGAAAAATTTTTTAAAGTCTGTTTAATGTGATTCACTTGGAGACAGGAATCTTTCAGTTAAAGGCAGGAGGAGGGGAAGACAGAAATGACAGCCAAGGGCTCAGGTTCTCGTTTTAACCCTGGCAAAAATGTGAATAATATTACTGTTTCAGAATTACTTCAGACAAGGCTTTACATCGATATATTTTCTTTGAAAGCAACTCCTTTATGCTTCTCTATCCAATAATAAAAATGTTATAATATTTTTGTTAATGCTAAATGCAATGCTGATCTAGATTGAAACATTAAAGAGGAAGAGATTTGTGTTTCCCTGTGGAAATAATTTCAAATCTTATTTCTGAATTTCAAGAGTATCTACTTTTTCAATTTGTTTCACATGAAATATGGTGGACATTTCTCAGATGCAAAAATAATTCCTGTATAACTTTATTTTGCAATTACCAAGATTGATTTTCATTAAGTGCTTCTTTTTTTTGGTGTTGTTGTTGGGATTTTTTTTCCATTTACAAAAGTTGTTTTGTGCAGTAAATGAAGTGCCAACGCAGACAAATGTAACCAACATTAAGCTAGCCAATAGAATTCAACAAACTGCTCAGGTCATTAATATAATTTGTTTTGGCACTGCTACATTTCCTAGTGCTACTCTGTGTAGTTTGCTGGGCACATCAATTTGTTTTCAGCTATTGTGAAATTGGATATCCTGGCTTTCATCCAAAGCACCCTCTCAATTTGCATATCTTTGTTATCATTTCAGGTTCTCAGAACATACTGTGGACTATCACACCATCTGCACCAAGATCCTCACATCCAAACACAAATTAAAAATGAAACTGTAAAATTTGCAAGGAAACAATACAGACCTTTTATCTCATTCTCCCTCTGTTCATTTTCAAAAGAGAAACTTGCTTGTAGCCAAGCATAGCAAAAAAGGCTTTTATTAATTGGACTGGCATCAAGCATGCATACATAAAATTGTTTATTTTTTCCCTATAAAGGGGTTGCCTGACATAAAAGGGTCTTTGAAGATGACATTCAGATTTTGACATTTGCATGATATTGTATAAATATCAGAGGTAGGAGACTTTTCTGACAAACCAGATGGGTCAAAAAAAGCACTTGCAGAGATAGATATTAGTCTTTTACTTAAAGGATATTAGCTTCTCCTCAAAGCTGTGCATTATTAGGCAGCAAAAACAAACATATTTTTCTCAAACCATAGCTTATTTAATTCTTTTCAATCCAAGTAAGCTGGGCCTGGGGAAAATATAAAATAATGTCATTACTTTTGGTGGGGGGGGTGTTGTAATTCAATTAAGATCACAGAATATAATTGAATCTCTTCTTTTGAGTGTCACAGAGATTAAATCTTATTGCTGAATTTACTGCTTCTTGATGGAGCCAATCTCAATTTTAAGCATGGACTCTGAATGCTTTTTGAAATACAAAAAGGCGTTTTAGGCCTTAATTCATCAATATTGGAACTATGCAGAGAAAGATTCTTCCTTTTAGCTTTATTCCTGCATGAGCTTTGATAGGAACTCACAGCTTCGGTTTTTATCAAGAGTGGCAGAGGTGAGTGAGGAAAGAAAAAATCTGCAAACCTATAACAATTGAAGAGGCACTTAGTAGGGAGGTTTGCTGACTGTGTGCTTCAGCAAAGATTTCAAATGAGGGAAGAGGGAACCTCCTCCTTTTGATCATGGAAAGGAATAGCACAAATCTGATTATATATGTTGACCCTTCTTTATCAACAAAGAATCAGCTACTGTCAGCAAGCAGTGTACAGGAGCTAGGTGGTTTCATTGAGCAGGTTGGGAGAATGACCCGAGCATTGCCTCCAAGCTTGCTGCTTTTGATGATATGTTGCCATGCTGTTCAAAAACTCCACAGTGCAAGCTCACAGTGAAAGGAAAAGAAAGGAAACAAGGAAGAGAGGAAGGGAAGAGGGAGGAAGGGGGAGAAAAGGAGGAATGGAGAGGAAGAGAGGGGAAGAAAGGAGGCAGAAAGCAACAACTTAAAGTCCTTCTTCCACTTGGCATCTTCAGAGGGTCATCTTGCACACATATTATTAAAATTCTCATATGTAGCTCATGACTGATAGCTGAAAAAGGAGCAGAGTCCCAGAAAAAAAAAGATTCAACCCTCAGAAACTCCTTTTCTTTCCTCATTTCTCCTTTTTTTTTGATATAATTCCTCCTCTGGAGTGAATGGGTTGCCTTCATTCAGACATTTGACTTGTGGCAAGAGAGGTCCATCTTTAAACATAACACTGTACTGGTCTCAAGAACCTCAAGCTAAAGCTGACCTGTCTTTATGTGGTCTTTTATTTTCATTGTATCAATATCACATCACCCTAAACATATGGCTGGGGACTTCTTCCTTCTGATGGTTCCCCATGTCATCTTTAATTGCACAAATCAGTAATGGCATTTCTCTTCCTTACAATTCTAAATTGGTCACCTATTCTCTCCATCTCCTGGCCTTCTGAACCTGTCCTGCAGCGACCAGCCTTAATCTCAGTGCAGTATGCAGTTTTGCACAGTCTTTTGTCTTCCAGACTTCCTACAAATTCCAGTCATGCTCCATATAATTCTTCCAGTTCCACATTTCATTAGATAGACTGCTCCAAACTCATGAGAGAAACATGGACAGTCACTGACTAAAGTAAAGTTGTCTCTTAGTTCCTGCACTGATCTGTATTCAGCATTTCCTTTTGAATCTGTCTTTCAGTTTATTGATATATTTACAGTGAAATTCATCCCGCTGTAGCTGGTTGCTTTCAGAAAACTTAAAAAACAAAGAAATGATTAGTGCACAGCTAGATTCATTTGATCTATGACTAGGACTCGTGAGAATTCTTACATTTGTATATTATCACTAATGGTGTGCAATAGTAGTAATACATGTACATTGTTAGCTGAAGGAAATAATAACAACTTTTTCATTCCTGGTGATGATGAAATCCACTTGTACATTCAGCTCCTGGGGACAGGGGAGTGGGGATGGTGAATTTGTACATTCCTTAGCACTGGCTTTTTCAGTCATTCAGAAAGTTCATGAAAGTAAAAGTATTGCTGAACTTTGAATTAGGTCCATGAAATGCCAGAGGAAAGTAGATTTCATCTGAGGCTGCTGAAACCTTATGGTTTAAAGTAGTGGGTGGAAAAACACACATGCTGCTTTTTTTCCCCAAACTGGGTGCCTTAGAAGCCTAGAGAAGAGGTCAACTTCAGTCCAGCTCTAAGTTGCCAATCAAACCCTAATACTTCAGGCATTCCCATTTAACTAGGCAGTGATACACACGCAAAAGAAGTAGACAGCAACTTACTCCCAGCCTTAATAAACTGCAACTCATTTAAACCTCACTTGGTTGGCGGACCTTCCTCACAAACCTAAAGCAAGGCTTAAGCCTAGGTGCCTGAGCCCATGGGAAGACTAAGCACTGTACCACCACACCCTGAGAGCAGAAAGTTCACTGCCACTCAATGCATCTGAAGCACTCTATAATAATGGCTTCTCCTAACGAAAACATGAGACTGGTTGGTGTCAGCTCATATTATTTATCTTGTAAGTACCAGTTGCATGAGTTAAAACAGCCTGGGATTAATGTAAGCACTGCAGAACACTGTTTCAATACACTTTTACGTATTTTAGAATTCTTTATTGGTGCTCCCCGTTTTCACTTCCTCACCTCTTTCTCTGAAAATACACTTGGTCTTTGATTGTGCCCTGCTACTTTAAATAAACAAATCTCCATTAGAAAGAGGTCAAACCACATATATTGGTCAAATGCCAATTCAGGAAATTACATTCTCTTTGCCTAAATAACCCTTACAGTTTCAGCAGGGGGAAAAAATAACAACAAAATGTGTTCTTCACTTTTGGTCAAGAGCTATAACATAGAAGCAGTATAGCTAGTCACAGCTAAGCAAACTGGCTCAAAAGTTGAATCCCATTTTCCTGTATTTAAAATGAGTGGCTTCTGAATTGCCAGAAGAACTGCGGTGAATAATTTAAAATAGTGAATATGTAATACACAAACTTGAAAATCCAAAGTTTTTCCAATTTTATTTTTCGCTACAACTTATTTGCTGAAGACTGAGCCATATACTTTCTAACTCCCTCAGCTTAGGAAATTCTAAAAGACAAAATTTATTCCATCCACTTGATATGAAGAATTTCGTAGAACTACATCAAATGCAGACTTGAAGTCTGAGATTAAAATGCAGCAAAAATCATAGGATGTGATATAAGCACACATATTCAGATTGAAAAATACTTTCCCCTTACATGTATTTTTCTGACTGTTTCTGCAGACATTTTTAGACCATACATAATACATCGAAGGGAGTTTGTCCTACGTTTATTATAGCAACCTACTGCTCTACAAGGAGCAATCTGTTCATATTTGAACCAGCTTGTAAGTTGCTAGTAATTATTTTTCCCGAATAAGGTTTGATTAGTAGACCTTATTCCTGACCAAGCCCTTGAACCTCTTCGCATGGCGTCCTGCTAGTAACAAGGAATGTCTGGAATCAGGATATAGGTCATACTATGATCATCATTAAAATATTCTCTGTTTCCCCCATAATATTCCTTCATCTAAGGGAATGTGCAATGGGCTGGGAACCAGGGAATCATTAATTTTAAACTTCTACTTAAGCACTCATGCTTACAGATTAGTTAATTTTGAACGCAATGATCAATAATCTGCTTTATAAACTGTGTTTTATGCTGCACTGAGAAATTAAGCACCATGAATAGAACTAAGTCTCCAGAACAATAATCCAAAATCTGAGAAAATTCAGACTATCTTTTACAAAGGAATTGACAACATAAGCATTTAGATATTTTGTCCAGGAAATGGAGCCGTTCCTTATTTCAGGATCTTCATAATACCCATTCTTCATAATAGGTAAGACGCCAACATAGAATATACCAACATTATAGATACTATTGATAATAGTCAGTGCTCTTGATAATTCATGCATTGAGAGGTTTGGATATGTTCTGAACCTTCTTTAAAACCAATTCATACCCAATGGTACCTTTTTTTCATTAAAAAAACTATTTAAAAAGCATAATCAAAATTATTACATAACTCCTTATTTCCAACTGTCTTTTACTGTTTTCTTATGGACAAATCTGATGGCAGGATCTGGTGCACAGTTGTAAACTTTTCCAGTGAAAGTCTTCCCTCCAAATATTGCATGCCATGAAGTTTCTTCTATTAGTATTAAAGTCAAATTTTATGCTTATAATAGTCAGGGACCGGTCTATAAGTCTGTAAAGTGGCATGCGCACCTATGGTGCTATATAAGTACATAAATAATAATTGTAATTAATGTGTCTCAGCTTCCTGATCTGGAAAGGATTAATTAGTTGAGGAGGATTAATTAGATATTGTTAGCACAGTACTTTGAAGATGTAAAGTGCTATATATAAGTGCTAAGTACTACTGCATCGTGATTTTCATGTTCTTTGTGCTATACTTAGTAGATTACAAGTTCTAAGATTTCATTTGCCAGAATATTTGTGAAACTGGATGTGTCTGTCTTAGAGACTCTGAGTCCACATAGTTATGTTTGCATACAGTTTAGCACTAAAGTCTTATGTAAACAGACCTGCTTCAGTTTATAATTGTTGAAACCAACAGGGTCACATTGGCAACAAAATACTTTATAGGCTTCATTAGGTTGCAGACATCTGGTGTACAGTTTTATACAAATAAATACTACTTTGGTGACACTTGAACTTATAGTTCTAAAGTGAACTCCCAAATGGGGGGAAAAAGTAGTTTTCAGTTGCAAGAGGTTTCAAAGATTCCCAGGTGTTGTCCCAGTAAATACTAGGTCACATTTTCCAGTCCCCTTAATAAAATGCTTGTTTTCTTTTACTTACTTGATATTTGCTACATCAAAATACAACAGCAAGAGAGTTAATGGACAAGTGAAGAGAGATCTGAAATTCTAGAAGCAAAATTAGGAAGTTCAGATAAAAGTTCTGTAAAATATGAATTAGTTTTTGTAGCATGCTGCAAAGCAAGAGGACCCTTTTTCACCCTGGCTGACAAATTAAGGATAAGGATAGGAGGTCATGACACGATTTCCTATTTTCTTGAGTCAAATTAAGTTAAATTAGATCAGATATACAACTAGAAAATCATTGAATGCTTTCTTTTGCAGATACACATAGTGCCACAAAGCAACACAGTCTAAAACTCTCTCCTAAAGGATGTATCAGAGCAAGAGAGGACAGAAATAATTTCCACCAAGTCCTATATGTACAACCTAAACCTGGAAATTCACTACATTTTCTTTATACTGCTACTTATATTGATGTGGGAAGACAACCAGCCAAAGAATTGCTGAATGGTTTACTAACTCAGTGGGAAACAACAATGCCAAACTAATTGCAGCAGACAAAAGGGTTTCCTTGGTACTGTCAAAACAGCAGATAACATAGTAGAATTCTGTTCATGGTGTATAGATCACATCAGTAAATGTTAAAGGTAAGGTCAGTGGAAAATAACATTTTATTTCCATTAGGCAACCTAGAAATACCATGCATATCTTGGATCAAGTCTATTATCAGCCTTAATTAAAGCCTGAGTGAAACTTCTTAAAGCATAGGCAATAGTAAGGCATCTGGTCTCAAATAGCTATCAAGAAGCCCTTTGCAACCAATAGGATGATGCAGCCTGAGGGCAGTCCATACTGTATAAAAGATGATTCTTCAAGATTCTTTCCTCCCTCCACTCACTGGAGATGTCTAGTATAAGTAGCCAGAGCAGACATTTGCATTTTACAGAGTTGAAGCTGTGCAGGTGAATTTTACATAGATAATACGTGGTGTTGGTGGTGTAACTGCTATATTTCCTTCAGCAGAATCACAGTGAACTAAGAAAATTTTAAAACTTTCCATCACTTGGCCATACAGGCTGCTAACACCTGGTGTAGACAAACTGTGCTGTAACTACTGGATACTCTAGTTGGGAATTCAGTCAACACAATATAATTTTCTTAGTCTTCCTATGACACAGCCCTGGCTTGAGATGTATCACTTCATGGACAGATTAACTGCTTCTATCATTAAAGCAGAAGGAAGCATGACTTCTCTCAAAACATTTCAGCCAGGGCCTGTGGCTGTCTGCATGAAACGGTGCAATAAACCAATATATAAGTAATGGAAAGTCTACCTAAACATGCAAAATGATAGTCTAGTTGTCACTTGGCTGCTAACTGATGCAGTTTCTCTAACTGTTTTTTTTTAATTTATTGCTACAAATATGCCTCTTAGGGATTGAAAAAGGATACATGGAAAGGAGAAAAGAGTAAGTAATTGAAATGTCCAATTCAAAGGCTGAAGTCAAATCACAGTTACCAAAAAAGTTATTCCTTCTCTTTCCAGGTCCATTGGACACAGAGAGTATTCTGATTACACAGAATCACACAGAATCACAGGATGGGTAAATTTGGAAGGAACCACTGAAGATCATCTAATCCAACCTCCCTGCTCAAGAAGGGTCCCCTAGAGGACATTACACAGGATTGTATCCAGACGATTTTTGAGTATCTCTGAGGAAGGAGTTTCTACAACCTCTCTGTTCCAGTTATTTCCTGAAGACTAAAAAAAAATAAAAATTCTATAGTCTTTTCAGTCCTATTCCCAGTTTTCCATGGAATAAAAATGCAAATAAAGCTGTGGTTTTTCTAGTAGGAATTAGGTTACATACTTTTTGTCATCAAGGGTCACAGAAGAGGAATTGAATTCTTCAGCATCTGATAAGGTATGCCCAATATATTTTTCTGTGGGTGAGACAGAATAACTGTCTGTATATTTTTCCTGTGTTCATTGAGAACTGAACTCAAACTCCACGTAATCTGATGATGTGTAAGTCAACATGTTTATACCCCTTCTAGCCACTTATTATCTGTCACTAACTTTTGACATCCAATAAAAATTTTGAGGAGACACAATGATTGCTTGTATCGTATTATCCAATGGATGTTGTCTTAGGAAAAGGTTAAGGGAGCGAAAATAAGACTTTTACTCTGAAGCAGAAATTTGCAGTTCTTTCTCCTGATAGATGTTTGACAGTGTTCACCATGAATTTACTAGGATTTGGATATTTCTTTCCTCATTTCTTTGTCCCTCAAATGGGCAACAGACTTCTCAGAAGGACCTTGATTCTGCAGTTGTCACCCTTTGCAGCTGAGCTTTTGCTGATGTTCTCAATTGGCCAAGTGATGCAGGACACCAATGCCAGCTCTCTCAAGAGGCTCAGCCTGCAAATAAACTGTATTAAATAGTAAATAATAAAGCATTAACTACAATTGCTGTTTTTAACCTTCCTTAATTGAAGAACACCCATTTAAATAATTACCTTTTTACAAACGTGATTTTATCACATCTGTTATCGCCACAGTTATTTCAGTGTTTGATGGTTTGCTTTTATTTTACTTTAGATAATTTCTGGCCCTCCATCTGTCAGGAGAGCAGTATTGCAAATGACACCTCCCCAGTTAAGTCAGGTTGCTTTTCCTTGGCCTCTTTCTGAAGCTTTCCAGTTTACACCTCAGTTTATTCGTAGTTCCTCCAACTACTCATGCATGTTCATCTCTTGTACAGCTGTGTTGACATGCTCTTTGCTTTGAAACATCAGTAAGTTAATTAGGGTGATGGAAGCACTGTTCAGCCTGGTCTCAGTTTGACACACTTAGGTTTCAAAGAGTCATGTGGAAATTATCTTAGCTTTCACTATATGATTATTGCGATTTATTTCAAGTTTTCCCCATTGGCTGATGTATATGTGGGTGGCAATATAGCTCAGATTAACTTCTCAGGAAGAAGATTTTTAGATGCACAGAGGCTATTCATGTCCTGGAATTAAATGAAGAAGAACAGGACTTTGGGTGGCAGGAAAAAGTCCTTCCTACATAGGTATGTTGTTGCATCCTTCCTGTAGTCCAGATCACACTGAAGCCTTCACAGATTGTTAGTCAGTATCTATAATAACAATAATTATCTAATGGGTAAGAGTATCATCTTCTTCTCTTTATAGATTTGCATAGCTTTTAAGTTTCTATGTGGGCTGTATTTAAAAATCTGCCATGAAATATGCAAATTCACAGGACATTTGCTTCAGGATGTCTTGAAGTGAATTTGCAAAGTTGTAAAACTCCATTCTCAAACAAATGCATAGAAACAACAAAAGCCAGCCTTCACTGAAATAATGCTTGACATTTTCTTTGTCAGAATATCCTCACATTGTGGACCAACTGCCCACCTGACAGGGTCAAAGAGAATACCTGTCTGGCATGGCAAGGTGCAGTCACTCATCAGTGTCACCTTGTAACAAAATCTGACTTATGCAATGAAAAGGGAAAATAGTTCTCATAGTCTCAGACCAGATATTTACACACGCTCCTCGTGCAAACACTAGCCACCATGCTCAACTCATTTTTTCAACATGATTACCAATCCATTTTAAACTAATGACAGATATCAACGAGATTTGAAAGATGGATAGGATGGTAGGCAGCTGAATATGAGGAAGAAACCTTATAAAAACTATGACTATAGAATAGACTTCAGCATAAACTCAACCTTTATGAAAATGAAACAGTCTTTATAGAACAGCAGTATTGTTGATGTCCTAACTGTCAAACATTTTGTCTAGAGAAGTACAAGGCAAATAAGTGAAAAAAATATTTTATCTTTTTACCACAGCATGTGAAACAGAGTTTTACTCCTTCCTTTTCAGCAACTGGTCACAACAAATGTAAATAACTCCACTGTTCTGAAGAAGGCAAACAATAATACCCTCTTTAAGGGAAACAGATATGGAAGAAGAGAGAGGATTTCATTTTGTAGGGACAGGAAGAAAATATCCTGAATGCTAGATTATAACTGAGATGATCTCCAGGTATTGGGCAAGTTCCTTTTATTGACAGTGCTAAAAAAAGCAGATTGCTATAAATTATTTGCCCTAGGCATCATTTCTCTCTTCATTCCCCAGTCAACAATGCATCTGCAACCATCTTGGGTAGACACTTCTGTTTCTGTACTGAGAAACTGATGAACTGGCACACTATTCAATGTATCCCAAAAAACCCAACTCAAAACCATTCATCTCTTTTTTGCACCTGTAGTCCTACAAATACTTCTAATGTCTACCTTCATGACAGTAAGATAACTGAAATTATTAAGTATGTGAGAGTGGTTGAACAATGCTATACCATCATTGCAAGCCAGCACTTGGTAACAGTTATACAGACCCTTCTGGTGAAATTCATTGGCTCCAGCTATAGGCCCTAAAATGCAGGCTTTAGTCTGATCTAATTATCTCTGCTGCCTGTATCACCAATGCAAAGTAAGAATCACTTTTGAAAGGTGATTCATTCTCATCATATTAGGAAAGGACGAATTTTACTGTCTCAGAGGTTTCCATGTCTATTCACTGAGTGGAAGAAAACAGGCAGACTGGCTTAGCTGGACACCTAGCTGTTGATTATGAAATATATGGTGTATCTAATTAAATTTGCAATATTTTTGCTATTTTTCCAAGCAGTTCTACAAGCAGAAACAATTTTGTATTAAGTGCCCCAGTCCCCAGAAAGCAGTATGATCTTTCTCTGGAAATAACCTCTACTTGTAACCCAGAAGAAGAGTAGTCTGATATTCCCTAAAGGGTATGAAGGAGGTGCAGAAATAGTTACTCTATTTTTCCAATGCAGAAAGCAGAAACCAATGTCTCCTCTTCGCCTAGTATGGAAGCCATTCTCATTTTTTGTCAGTTCTAATAACATAAGGTTTTCCCAAACACAAATATTTTCCTCAAAAAATAATAAGGTCTCAAGAGATAACAAAAGAATATACTGCTCCTTTTTTTACTTTGCCATGTAGGTTCCAGAGTGAGTGCATGAATTTTAGTGGTTTCCCATACAAAAAAACAGTTTGTGTGCACATATCCCCTTAAGATTTAGGACCCGATTTCAAAATGCTAAATTGCTCAGGAAGGTGATATCATACACAGAAACTTTAATTCTTTCTGTAACGAAGAAAGAGAACTAGTGTATTTAATTTTGGAATCATATTTTAGTGAGAGCAACAAGGTTTCTATTGACCCAGTAGGTTCTTGTCATATCTAATTTACTGATCCAGAGTTTTGTAAAAGCAAACGTATATAAATGTATAAGCTTCATCTATAATTGGGAAGCATAGATAAAAATAATTTGACATTGAAATTTGCACTTAAGAAGTAGTGCACTTCATTGCAATCAATTTTTCATTATGTTGTTGAGATCAATAGCTACAAATAAGATATAAAAACTGTATTATTGATGTGGTACATATCAGTATAAAATGTGCAATTTTCTGTAGCATTTCAGTGGAGGAAAATTGTATTATACCATTTCCAACATTATACATATCGGTCTGTAGAGAATACTTATTAAAATCAATGTACAGTAAACTACATTCGGGGATAATTTACAAAATAAAGGTCAGAGAATTTATGAAGGTTTAAAAAAAGACAGAATCACCTTGGTGTGTAAGTATTGTTCTAAATGTCTCTTTTGTAAGGGGACTATCCACCTTGTAGGATTAGGAAAGGAATGCACGGTCTCTGATTTCTTGGCCAGAGTACCAGCCTAGACTAAGCTGCTGGGGATTCAGGCTCTACTGAAGGGTAATGCTTTTGCCAGAAAATTGTGACTCAGATCCTATAGACCATGGTAAACTGCTACCTCTGAATACCAAGAGGTGAAAGAGTGCAGCAGTATGTCCACCTACCTGCAGTTGTGCTGTCACTCTTGGGCTATGAAGACGGTCTTGAAAAGGGTAAATTGCATGTTATAGGAGAGTGTTGGCTCAGCTCATGTCGCTGTCCTAGAACAACACACATGAAATCACAATCAAGGACAGAACATCTACTGCCTACATCTCTCTTTAATCCAAACTTGAATCCTTTTGTCTCAGAGAATGGAAAGAAGAACTGGTTACCTTTGGAAAAGACTGGTAAATGTGGGGAGATAGGAATTGAATACAAAAGACTGGTGACGAGAATAAGTTGGTTTTAGAATAATTATCACTCAAAGATCAATCTTGCAGCTGGAAAATGCTAAGAATATTGCTTCAGTGTGGGAAACTTCATACCCTGTGTTACCTTTGGGTTGTTTTCCATCTGTTGAGAGAAATGGAATTTCTCAAGGAACATAACAGAATATTGCTAGACACTTAAAAACATTCTTTTCCACGGGCTTGGAGGGAAGGGACAGAAGAAGAGAAAGTTAGAACTGTAAAAAACAGCCTAGTGATCCTCTTGTGCATGTGTTAGGCTTTCGATACATAAGGCAAAGCCAAGACTGGGCTGGCACTTTTTGCCTATTATGTTTAGACTTAACAATGTATGTGGGTCCCTGCAAATAAGGTAGTAAATCCATTCTTCACACTTCAGTTGTGAGTTGTGGCCATCTCAGTTAACCTGCATCTACCAATTCTAACAGTGGATCTTTCCAAGTGAGATGATTATGGAAGAGGTGTCAGGAAATTTAGAATTTTTATTGCTATATGAACCATAGAGGTTTTGAAAGGCGAGGCATAGGAGAAATACTAATATACATAGAAGAACACTTGACCTCAGATAAATTTATGAAGAATCATTTCTGTGTAGGCAAACCATGCAAAGAACACAACTTTCACACATACCTAGTTTCCAGTGAAAACACTCTTTAGGATTAAAATGTTTTGGAGAAGCAGTTATGTTCAGCCTTGCTATTTCTCTCCTGTCTTTCCCCTCTTCAGACATATTCCAGAGTACATAACAAATATTATGCTGAGCAATTAATGAGTGATTTTAGCATTCACTGAATCAACAAATTTAGTAGTAAATAAGTAGACTGCTTCTCTCTGGCAGTTCACCATGTCATAACCATAATTGTGTTGACTTAACTGATATAATACTTGATGGAATTGTAAATACAGTTTTGTTTCTTTTTCTAATAGACTGTTTTGTAGAGACATTGGAAAGAAGGTTACTACAAAAACAGAATATTTGAGGAAAACACAAATTCTGTTAAAAATTGATCATTCTTTTGGACCTCATGCATTTCCCCAGCATACTCCTCAAGTGAAGATAAATGGAGAACAAAATGTGTGGGGTCAGACAACAGTTTTTTGTGGAGATGAAGATGCTTTGATTTGTGAAGAGGTTGTCCATATGTCTATTTCCTTCCACTTCTGGTGCCTTATGGCTGATACTGAAAATCTCCCTTATTTTCAATTCAGCGTCAATAAACAGAGATTAATTCTTTGGGTGGTCAGTGTGAACACTCCTGTGCTGCTGTCAAAGTTGAGTACTACATGTCCTGTGAATCTTGAGGTTTAGGCTTAGAGAACAATGTGAAAGAGCTGGCATAAAATATGGGGCCCTATTATTAAAATTGCTACAAATATTTTTAGAAATGTCACTGTGATGACCAATTTAGACAAACTGGATAGATATTTGTTAGCCATTACAGAGTCATCATTATCATAACAGTGGTAAATAGCATCATTTTAATGCACTTGAAAATGTTGCCTTGTACATTGATTGAGGAACTAACAAGAACATTTGAAACAAAGCACAGATCCACATCACAGTGATTTTCATTAAAAGTAAAATGATTTGTTTAGATGTGCCACTGTGAATGTTAAAAAGCAGCTGAGAACAATTGAACATAAACTTTACTATCCTTGTACAAAGACTTTACCTGCTGAAGTGGTAGAATTTTTAAATGCTCAGCCTATACACAGCATGAGAACTGAATGCTCAACTACCTCCATCTCTGCCTGCTTTGAAGGCTCATTTTCAGTCCCTTCTTTCTTCCAGAGTGCGATCTTCTATTTACTGCTTTCATGCCATCCATCCCTTTAAATTTTCCTTATTGTCTTCTACTGCATCTTTTCTCCAAAGATTTTGGATCTTTTGTTGTCTCTCTCAAATCCTCTGCCTCTAACCCTTTTGCATGTTTTCTTTTCCTTATTATTTGGCCCTCAGTCATTTTTTGGTGGTTTGCTGTGTTTATTCTCAACATAAGAACTCCAAACCTAGATAAGAAAGAAACTCTGCCTACATGATTAGAGGTGGGAGTGGTATTACCATAGTTCTCAAGGTTAAAATGCATGGGTGAAAACTTTGGAATCACTGGAGTCAATGGGAACTTTGCCTTTGTTTTCAATAAGACTATGGTTTCATTTGGTATGATAATCAGTTAGACTTCAGTCAAGATCCTTGCAGTCTATATCACAATTAACCATTTTCTATCATATGTATCGTATCTGAATATCTCAGCACAATCAGTCTTATGAAGTAGGAGTTTAACCTAAGGTTCCACCACTTACACCTCTTCAGGACATTTTCTTAATGACCTCTGACACAAGACATGCAGGGAGAATGATTCCAAGTAACAGGTGTTTCATCATTTAACTTAAGGAAAAGGTGAACTTTCGTACTTTGAAATTCTTTACACATTGATTTCTCTTATAATAGGATCTGATTTTTTCTGAATTTGCTTTAAAGCGTCTTAAGAAGTTTTTACCTTCATAAATTTAAGTTGCTAATTAAGAGCTGACCTAACTGTCAGTTACCAAATGCATAAAACATTAGATCCCATGGATAAGCTGATAATATTTTGCTTCCTTTTCAGTTCTAGAAATCTCTTTGTATTGAAATGTTTCCAATAAATTATATTAAAAAAATATTAATACTGAGATCAACTGCAAACCCAAAATTATAATTTTCTATATATCCACTTTTTCTGTTAATTTCTCTTTGGTTAACACAAGTTATTTGAAAAAGTATATTTGCTGCAGCCAAAATGAAATGCTTTTTTGGAGGTGAATTCCAAGAAGTTTCTCTTTCAAAATAAAACCAAATGGGAGAGGTGTTGGATAGGAAGCATGATGTATATGTAGATCTACATAAAAAGTAGATGACTTAGAAATTTTATTTTTCAGTGCCTATATATACCTAAAAGCTTCTACCAAATCTGCCTAGCAATGAAACACATAGTTATGATTATATTTATAATACATCACACAACCCAGATGATACAAGTGTGAATTCTGGTGCCCACAGAATATCACATATACCTTTTACTAAATCCTTATTCACAAGGTGTAACAAGAATCTCCTTCATGAAATGGATGAACCTGCATAATGTGGAAGTAAACTTCTCCACTTTTTCAGAAGGACTCTCTTCTGTTGGAGTCAAAGGAAAAGAAAATTATTTGTCCTTGGTTAATTTAAAAAAAAAGAGACTAATAATACAAAGTAACGTGCAAATATAAGAAATAAAATTGAAGGTGTTTGCAGTAGAATCAAGTTCCAGGAAAAGGAGTATTTCACTGTGATAGAAGAAAACTAGCAAAGAGCAGAATTTTTTATTCAACTGTAGATCACACAGTCTTTAGAAAAGTTATGCCATTTTTAAAATGTCAGTTACTTATTTTTCTTTGCCAGTTTGACATGATTAGCTATAATGCATTTGCAGATTGCTACTGAATGGCAGTAATCTGCTGACCCTTGGGGTAAACAGAACAGCCATTAGTCAAAGATGTAATGATCCAAACAATAACTGGTTTATTCCATGATTTCTACTAGAGCAGACTCTGTGTATTTCATTCCCTCTCAACACACTAAAATTGCACCTGTTTAATTATGTTATTGAATTAGATGATGTTTGCCTGTTTAAGACTCTATTCTACTTTATATGGAGTCTGCATGAGATGTTCAGACCCCTTTCAAGCCAGACTGATAATTGTTGCTCTGGACCTGATCAAAGGAAGGCCAGAGAGAGGAGCTGCACCAGTTTCACTGAAATAGCTTTTAACCAACATAAGTCTAACAGTTTCACTTTTATGAGCAGGCAAAGTATAGATATAGATGCGGTACTTCTCCCTTCCTTTCTTTCTGTCTTATATAAGTATGCTTCAGGTTGACTGAAAAACACCCATACAAATGTTCAGAGGTCAGTTCGCTGGTCATGTCCCATTTCATGTTTTCAAAAGTCTTCCTTTTCATTCCTCCCCAAAACAAGGGGAGACTGTCTCCTTCTTGCACTTCATTCTGATCTTTACATCACTGGAGTAAAACAAGAGTAATGCAATTAGAGCAAATGGATTTCAGTTAAACACTCATATTACTTCAAATCTCTGGGACTTCATCAAGCTGTGCCTGTCTCTTCATTTCAGGAGTTGAGAAGAAAGGTTCAATTTTACCATAACTTCTTCCTGATTATGAGAATCTGATCAAGTCTCAAGCACAAGAGGAAGGCTACTTCAATTGCATGGCTGTTAATGAACTCTAGTACAGGTACTTCTCCTGGTCATACACTACACAGTCAAATTAGATTTTAGTGTTTATCTGGGCAACATGGAATAGACATCCTATTTTATGATTGTAAGAAAATCTGGGCTGCTGAATCTGTGCCATGACGGTAGCATGGGAAGATTCATGCTGATCAATAGCAAGCATAAATCCATTCTACTACACTGGATGAAATGCATCTTCAGTGGTAATACAAGCCGAGAGTAAATATTCTATTCAGCAGAAAAGGGGTTGTGGGCAAAAGTTTTGCATCCCAGGACTTTTGTTAAGCATAGCCTAAGACCAGTCCCAAAGTTCAATCTTAAATATTAGGCACCAAACACTGGTTTTGTTTATGCCAGTATTAATGGGAGGTGGTCTCAGCTGTGTAACATAAGAATCAGTGCTGCATTTACTACAATGGAGCAACTTCTCTCAGTATTTCAGCAGCAACTGCTCTAAAATCACATGTGGACTTATACCAGTCTAAAGACCACAGAAGGAAAAGCATAATCATCCCCTTACTGTTCAGAATAATTTACAAATGCATTTCTAAACTTTGTGTAGGGTCTCTCAATGCCAGTATAGCTTGTCAACAACATTTTGGGACATATGTGACAACAAATGTTTAAACAGGTCTTTCCATTCAACAGAGGCATTAAAAACAGTATGTCCTTTCAAAAACTCTCTCCTGTACTTTAAATCCAAGAATCTTAATCCTCCTTTCAAAGCACGGTAAATCAGAACAACTCAGCTGATGTCAAAGAGGTTCCATTGGGGTAAATCTTGCATAATCTATCGAACAAATCAAATTCAGAGCATCTATGTACACTTTCTCATGTATTTTGTATTATTTTATTTGATATGTCTCTGTTGGAAAGAAAACGAAAATCCTTATAAACCCCCAAGATGGAGTGTATTCCCAGCTTTGAAATGCAGTTTCAAAAAGATATTTAACTTTTTTTTTTTGGAAAGCAATTAAAATATCCAGCAGAGTATTTATGCCTCAATTAAACATTTAAAATATTGGAAAAGCTTAGCAATTATATTTTTAGTTTAAACAGTAAATATGGCTGTGTCAGAAAATACCTGCAATCTCTATAGATTCCTGACAGGATTTGTTTTTCACTTTTAGTGAAAAAGCTATTCTTTGTAAAATATTCCCACACATGCCTAAGTTTATTTCTCAAAGCAATACCACAAAGGATATGACCTCTTTACTCCTAGTAACCTTTCATGGTGCTGAATTGACTTGGACATTGGTGCCAGTCAACACAGCTTGATTTGCTATGGTAAGAATAAGATTATATCTAACAGACTATGTCATTTCCAGGTTCAATAGGCACAGATTTAAAACTAGTCCTCTCTTTGACCCTCTGGATTCTCTTGAACTATTGCACCTTCTTTGACAATGTTTGTGAATGAATGAATTCATGACGACTCAAGGTTATTTTAATGATAATGGCAACGCGCTCACAAAGGAAAAAGGAAAAGGCTAGTAGTCCTGGCACTAGTGCTTCTTCACCACAGCCGACTTCCTTTTTGACAGACTGACTGTGGAGTGAATTCCTGTTTATGGTCAAAGGCTGAAAGCTGTTGTGTGTCTGCAGCAGCGCCGCTGCTACTGATCTGTGAACATGACATGCCTGATAATATTGCATTGCCATGGTAACAACAAACACGGGGCAAAATTCTATTAGCTGGAGTGACTCACTGAGTCAAACAGATAATGTGATGGGCCTGGCCAACTGCCCAACAAAGGCTTATGTGAAAGTTGTGATGAATTAACTTTGCCTTGTTATGTCTGTTTTTTGTATAAATTCTGTTCTTGCTACTTATTAAGTCCTCATATTTCTGGTGGTTGCTCAAAATATATATATCACTGGGAAATACTTCAGCAGCAATTAGCCAGTCTGATGCCTAATATAGGGCTTACACTGCCCTATTATTTTAGAGGCACTTTTTCTATTTTCTTCCTTTTCCTTAATTTCTCTGCAGGTGAATTATACAGAAAGACAAGTCCATTGTTTCGCCAAAAAAAAAAAAGACCCCAGTCCCCTCCAAACTATTTGACAGTGTCTGAGAGGTGGGTGTGGCTTGGCAAAGCATAGCTTTTCTTATATATTCATGCAAGCTTCTCTTTTAAATAGATGTTCCACAGGGCTGCTCTCTAATCAGTACAAGCAAGTAAAAAAGCTATACCAGGCATCATTTGGATCTCACGTCCATTATTTTAGACCACTGCTACTTCATTAGTTGCAACTGAAATAAGGGATGCCAGATAATATTCTCTTCCATGGCCATAAAACTCAAAAGCAGCTCCTCTGATTCACAATCGTTTCAGAGGAGCAATTAATAACTGGAAGTAATCCAGGCTTCTGCCCATGGACATTCACCATAACTTCTGATGTGCATATATCCAAGGCAGAGTAGTCAAGACACAGCTGCCACCCACCAAAAAAGAAGCTTTACCCAGAAAATAGGTGACAGGCCTTGCCTCCTCATCACATCTCTGGCACAACCCTTTCTGCAGAGAAGTTCCCATATGAAAGGGCAAAAGGTCAAAGCAGGCCCTAAGGTCACAAAGAAAATCAATATATGAGACCAAAAGACAGCAGGGGGCACTAAGTACCTGCAGCCCTTCAGTCCTGGAAGGGAAATCCCAAATAAAGAGTCAAAAATATAGAGCCTTAATGCTTCAGCACAGGGTCTGAGCAGGAGAACTTGCAATTGTGGTATGTACGGAGCAAGGTATGAACCCAAAAAAAAGTCCACTAAAACTAAGAATACATTAGTTTTCTTGTTCAAGGGTCCTGTTTTTCTCTTCTGAGGAGCAAAAAACCTGCAAAGAAAGAAAAAAGAGAAGGAAAGCAACTATCTTTAAGTCATCATCCTGAGTTTAGGGTGTTCAGGGTGATCTCACATCACTTCCAAGACACATACAATCACAAATAACACCATGGTGTCAGACTAGGAAAGTCCAAATATTTGGAGGACACAAATATGGAATATTATATTTCTGTCCAAATTCTCACTCTCTCTTCACCACCCCCTCTCCCCCCCTTTGTTCTGTATCCTAAAGATCTCATATTAGGTCATATTTCTATAGTTTTCATGAGGCACAGTCAAGGTTGCCACAAAACTTTACATGGAGAGAGACTCACAAGATCATATGGAGAGTTGTGAGAAAGCTAATGCAGACATGGACACAGTCAAGCCTATCATGAACTTTCTGGACTCAAGCCTGGTCTGCTGGCTTACATTTTTTTGTATGTTTCTCCCCTCTTCTTGACAAGAGGTGGGTGTTTTCTAGAGTGAAAAACAACATTGCTTTATTGACAAAATGGTGAAATCTGCATATTGAAGGTTACTTTCAGTATGCAGAGAGGATGATATCTTCCAGTTTTAGACTACAAAAGGGCCTGAATCGTACCTGTGGGATATTTAGCTGAAGTTTTCAGCTTTAGTTGTCACTGTCTCATGATCTATGTGTGATTTTTAAGGCAAAAATCAAAGAGACTACATAATTTTTTCACCATTCTTACCAGAGACTCCTGGCACCCAGGGCGCAACTTTCGTTTGTCCTAGAACCTCTCTTCAAGAAAAAAAGTCCAATCTTGATTTAAAAATTTAATGTGACAGAGAATGCATGACTCTCCTAAGCAAGCTGCTTAATTACTCTACTCTCAAAGTAAGTACTTTCCAGGACTATAAGGTTCCTTCTATAATTGTGCCACTCCCCAAGCAGTGCAATTTAAAATAGCCATTTTGTCTGACCTGTTGCATAATTTGCTTAAAAGCGTCCTTTTTGCCTTACGGCTCAGTCTGAGAAATATATCACACCTATTCCACAAACACAGATTACATTAAATTATAACTATTTTTTCTTATTAAAAACAACTATATAACTTCAACTTCACTCCAAGCTGTTAGATAATGATCTTATCTAGGTCACAAATGTGCTGTAATAAAGTAGTCAGAGAAGAGTTTGTTTGAACTGCTCCTTATTCCTCTAGGCTGAGAGATATATGCATAAAAAGGAAAGTTCTAGCAATTCTAATAGGGAGTATCTCCCTACTATCCCCACCTGCAGGCTCACCAGGGAATTTACAAGTCATCCTCAAAATGCGTCTTCCTGGGTTAAAAGCGCTCCAGCAGAGGCAAGTTAATAACTGAGGCCCTGATCATTCTATTCAGAGACCTACAACGGCATCAGGCAGTGTTCTGAACTGTGATGGGGTTTTTTTAAATATAATTAATACACTTTTCACACATCTTAAATATTGGTTTAGCTAGTCCCTTATTTTGCTTAGTCCTTCATTCACAGAAGCTACTGTTCCATTGCAACAAGAGACTAAGGGCTCAGTGCTTTTGGCAGATCCCATTAATTAGCTGTGGAGACTGGTTTTAATCCAGAATTCTCTGCCTGCCTCTGCTGCCATCCTGGTGCTGCTCTTGTGAATGCATTGACGACATTTAATTAAGTTGATACAGCAAAGACAGCTCCCATTGCTCTCCTAGGAAGCTAAAGCTCCCAGACGGTAGTTTGGTTACCTGGATGGAAAACCTATTTGGCTACCTTAGTTAGATAAGCTATTGAATAAATTTAAAGATTTTTTTCCTCTAACAAAATATAATCCTTATTTTAAAACAATCAAACAGCAAAAAAACTTTTTAGAAAATCTGTGCTATTTCCCTTTCAAAATAATCACCTAATGTAAACAAAAGCATAGCCGTAGTATCAGACTATTTTCTAGTCAGTGAATGATTGTCAAACTGCAGGGTGTAAGAGGTAAGCACATGCAGGCAGCCTGCATTAACCAGATGTAACCAGAGATTTTGCTGTCACAGAATCACCACCACACCTCTTTGCATTGTTGAAATGAGCAAATGCCAATCCCACCCATACAGGAATTTGGCGTTAATCTTCTTTCCACTGCCAGACTACGAAGAGCCTGGTGGTTGGGGTTTTTTTCTATTTTGTTGTGCTTTTGGTTTTGGTGGGGTTTTTTGGTTTTGTTTTAGTTTGGTTTGTTTTGTTTTTTCATATAACTATTAGTTATTCAAACTCACTGACTGTCAATCAGTTTCAGCCTTGAGCTCTTTTTGTTCTCTATTGTTATTTGGGTCTACTTAGAGAAGACAGCTGGGATTGACTTTATGAAAGAAGATAAAACATGTGTCATGCCACTCCTCCACAGCAAAGTTTGTATTTTGCAGGAGCAAGGTCACAGTGCATCATAGATGGAAGACGTGGGACAGGAATCTCTTAGTTTTTTGCCAGATATCATGTTTTAAGAGATATACAGGTGAGAGGGAGAGAGGGAAAGTTGCAAATGTATCCCTTTTTTCTTACATAATTGGAGATACTTATTTGTTGAGGTGCACATAAGCATAACCAGGATGCATTGCAAAGCTACAAGTGGCACAACTAAACAGAATGGAATTGTAAAATCATAGATTCATAAAATCATTTCGGTTGAAAAAAATTTCTAAGATCATCAAGTCCAACTCTTAACCCAGAAACTGCCAAGTCCACCACTAAACCATATCCCCAAGCACCACATCTACAGGTCTTATAAATGGCTCCAGGGATGGTGACTCTACCACTTCCCTGGGAAGCCAGCTCCAGTGCTTGACAACCCTTTCAATGATGAAATTATTCCTAATATCCAATCTTAATTCGTCCTGATACAACTTGAGGCAGAAGGAGAAGAGTGCACCTTCCTTACAGGTCCTTCTCGAAGTATCTCATTAGACCTGTGATGCCAGAGAGAGGAGCAGCAGCTGTCACTCTTGCTGGTGATGTCACTTCATTGTCTGATGTCACTTGGGGATGTTCCAGCAAATTAATGTTTCCCAAAACAAAGCTGCAGTGACCTAAGATCTCAGCCCTCTTGTGGGAGAACATTATCACTCTCTTCATTTATTGATCACAGATGAGTCATCCTGCCTGGCTTCTTCTCTCAACTGGGGTTAGTAAATGCAAAACCAAATGTCTGCCACCTCCAAGCATGTGGCTGCATTTCACCATGTGCAGCCACCCACCCAGGGGTGAAGGAAGCCAGAAGGTCAGAATAACAGCCTCAAATAGTTTAAATAAGCTAAGTCACCTCAAATCTTTAGTGAGAGCTTACCCCAATTTCAATCCAACCACCCTCATTTGTACTTTTCAAATGGCTGTTTGTTTTTATAATTTTTTCATCTTTCCTCTTGGAATCTAATCCATATAGAAGAGGACTTATGAAAAGAGGTGCAAAAAGCTGTACTCAGAATGTCCATCTGGGCAAAAAATGACAGGAAATGAAATATTTCATACCAAGTTTGCAGAATTGCCTGAGTAGGAAAGTTAGGGAAGTTTTTTAGTAAGCTTCTGAATGCCTGAGACTTATTTTATTTAACATAAGTGAATGCCATTTGCCCATCAGTAGGTGAGAAGGATCTAAACGAGAATAATTCGAAGCATAATTAAGAAACAAAAAGTTTCTGTTATTTAGTTTGCCTTCCCCTCACCCCAGGTTACATTTTACCTAGCTCTTAATTAAGATCTGCAAAAGTTACTAATCTTGATGAACTGTGGCTAGTAGAGAAGCATAAGGTTACTGCTTATGGTTTTTCATGTATACTCTCTGAATACTCTCAGAAAAGTTCATTCCTTCTGATCCTTTTCTGTTTCTTGTTTGGATGCACACACATCGCTCAAAATTAATTATACTGGAAGATAGCAAAATATTGGGCTGAAGTACATTGGTTTGATATGTTATACAGGGTGTCAACAAATCAGATTTACATGCAGCAAAACATGCCTAGAGCAATGTTTTAATATATTTCCTTTTTCTGAATTTCTCAAATTGTATGTTTTCCATTTTTTAATTAATAAATTATCAGGAATGCTCATGAAAGTCAGAGAGTAATAACATTGCCTAAAACTAGACACAGTGTTGATTAGACAGACCTCCTATTTCTCATGCAAGTCTGTCAGACAAAGTACCTGATACAGAAAGGAGCCTGCCCCCATTAACCCATTTGGAAGTTGTGCTGGGGCATATACACGGCTAAGCTGAACTGCAACAGATTATGCAACCCTGCAGTGTTTTTTAAACAGCTCGTGTGGGGCAGAAACTGTCTTTTCTTTGTCGGTTTAGTCCCTGTTCCTTCGAATCCCGATTTGTGCCTCAGACTCCTATGTGACACAAGAGCAAGATCAACAAAGCAGCTGCCTAAAAAGCAATCAAACTTGTATAATTTAAGCTATGTTCCGACCCAGTTCTCAGAGATAAGCTGTTATCACACTAAACCCTGGTGCCAGCCCAATTTCAGAAAATTTCCATCTTCTCTATTTTTAGCTTAAATATAGTTAGAAAGATGAAGTTATTTTAAATTAAATACATTTGAAATATATAAATAGAGCAAAGAAGGCGCTGCACCCAGAATAGCTTTACCGTACTTGCAAAGTTACATTTTCATTTTAATGAAAAAATAACATTAAATAGATAGTAACATTTGCCTCTTGGGAGATGAGAACAATATAACCACAACATTGTATTATTCAGTGGTAGTAAAAGGAGATTTCATCCTTGGCTGTCTCATGTGATGTCTATTCTGACATCTTCAACAAATAAGAGAGGCCACTGTAGAAGATTGTGAGATGTTTACAGATACAGTAGTCTGGAAAGTCAAGTCATTGTCATCTGTCCAAGGCTAGAAATCTATTAAAATCATCTCTAAGTTAAAAAGTGACCAATATTTGTACGAATTGCACACTTTTTTTTTTTTTTGACCCCCAAAGCAAACCTGATTTTCAGAAAAGATTGAAGATCCATTTTGGAATTTCTAATATCTATTTAAGATTACTCTAAACCAAAGCACCTAAATGTTTAGACCTTTTCTGAATGCTTTGCCTCTAAGATATCATAGTCTATAATAGACCAGAAACTAAATGTGTAGTTGATCATGGACTGAGATGATGGAATAGGTTTGAAAGCATATAGAGTTATTGTGGTTTCTGCCTTTTTAGCAGAAGACTGAGCAGTGGTAGATGGCAGGAGGACCAGTGTATTGAAAATAAACATTTAAATCAGAAACATATTCCATTAAGTAGGAACATGAATACTATGCAAGCATTTTGCATAAAAGGGATCTGAAAATCTGGGATTATATAAGGTTTTTGCCTGACAAGCACAATTTATTTTTTGTAGTAGCAATAATATTAATTATGTATCCAACTACATTGAGAAAAATATAAATTTTTGTATACTGTGCAAAGGTTGTTGATTTATCTTAAAAATAAACAAAATGGAAATTCTGATCAAGATGTTGAATACATTAAGATGTCTTTTATTGCAACAGCTGATATTTTATGTACCTACTCATAAAATGTTACAAATATCTAAAAAATAAATATATTAAATACAAATAGAATTTAGTATGGAAGGTAATTTTAAATATTTGATGATATAATTAGGGATTGTTAATGTTCTTTATTTTCAGATTAAAAATTCATAGAGATTTTCATACTTTTCATCTTTATTAGACAATGTGTTAGTCATAATTTTTGTTTCATATATCATAAACATTTCATGAATTAAAACTATTTAAAACAATAATAAAAAGCATTTCCCTTTAATTGTAATAACTGTAGTGTGTGATATTATATTGTATGCAGATACAATGTACAATCAGCCATTTTTTCTCCTGTATCTTCTTTACTTGAGAAAGACAGGCATAGGCTTTCCGTTTTTAAAAAATCTAAATAATAACATTGAATTGTTTTTAAAAACAGAAAAGAAACATATTTCTATGAGTTCATATTTGTTTAAAAAGCCTGTTTCTCCTTGGGATAATTTTAATTCTTTGGTATCAACGTACTTCGGAAAAGTGCTCCAAGAGCACTTAGAAAATGTTACTTGGGGAAATAATCGTTTACTCAAAGAACATAGTGATTGAGAGGGCCCTTGCTGCCCAGATCAGCCTTTGCTGTTAAAGGCTTGAAGAGCTTTATATACCGTACCAATGCCGCTTGCATCTTGGAATCTGTAAGGAGATGGCTGGAAGCAATTTTGGTTAGACTGAAAAGAAAGCATGTCTGAAATAAGGCAGTGTTCTGCCACGTCCAGACCATCCCTAGTATTGGACTCTCTGCCAGTGACATAAATTAATGCAAACTAGGGACTGAGGGCAGGAGGTAACTTGCCTGTATTCTCCCTTCCCATTGAACAGCTGCTGAGGATTTCAGAATGCACAGTGAGGTACCCTAATTTTTTTATTATTTTAAAATAATAAATTTTGTATTTATTTATATTATATTAAATTAAATAAATTTATTCTGTTATGATTAAAAGCAACAACACACCTATTCCCTAAACTGAACATTGTCACTTTCTTCAGGCAAGAGCTGATATCTATAAAAATTCTTAATCAAAAACTCTTAAAGTTTCTCTGCCCTTCCCCACATGGTGTATGAGACTCTCCTGTATCACATCTGGCATCTATCTTAATTTTAATCCTTTTTTTAATACTAAAGATTCTTTGGAAGCTCTGAAGGCAGCCCTGCCTTGCTTGCTCTGGTAGGTCTGGAAAATGCTTGGGCGAAAACAACAGAAGAGCCCTGAATCATCATGAAATTTAACTATTAATTATAAGCCTTCACAGCTTTTCACAGGAAAGGGGGTATTTTCCTCAGTGGATGACCCTAGAAGCTAGACTCAGAGGATGATCACACTGTCAGAAATGAGAGGAGGTTGAATGAACCTTTCTTTCAGTCCCATGTTAGCGTGTAGAAAAGGGAGGCCAAAAAGGCTGTGGGCTTCCTTCCAGAGACATCGTAAAAAGTCACCAATGAATGGAAAATTTGGAACCAATTTTCAAGGCAAGATCTAGTTAGGGTAAATATCTCCAAGGAAAGTAAAGCATGAATAAGAAAGTTAAAGTAAGGGGAGAAAACAAAACAGTGAAGAACATTATATGAATTTTAATTACAAAGTCACTTTTGAAATTACTTTTCTTACTTTTATGACTTCTTCTTTCTTGGGATCTTTCTATTCTTTTTTATTCATATTTTAATTTTTGGACTCTGTGTCCAAAGGTAAGAACACGAAATTGAAGAAGACAGAAATACATAAGAAATAAGAAAAGGAGGGGGAATGGAACATCATTTTGGTTTTCAGAAAAGCAGAAAAATCCAAAGTACTATTTACTGTAATATTTTAAAGTAAAATTATAATAACTTTTTTGAATATTTTTGGTCTCAAAAGATTTCCACCAGTTGTGAAGATTTTTTTTTCCTATGAGAAAAAAACAGAGTCCTAAGTGGGCATTTGTAGATTTAGTAGAAGATAAAATATAGACTTTTGTATTTTTCAAGTTAGAGAAGAAAGACAATGATTTTAACCATATAAATATTCCCTCTAAATCTTTCTGTCTTCCCACTTTGCCAGAATCAGAGCTCAAGCATTATCTTCACAGATTTTGGGTTGATTTGAACAGTGCGTATCTTGTATTCCTCACTGATATTAGGCAAATCATTTTGTATAGGCATCATAGAATCACAGAATATGCCAAGTTAGAAGGGATCCACAAGGATCATCAAGTCCAGCTCTTAGCCCTGTACACAGCCATCCCCAAGAGCCACACCATGTGCGTAAGAGTATCACCCAAATGCTTCTTGAACTCTGTCAGGCTTGGTGCTGTGACCACCTCCCTGAGGAGCCTGTTCCAGTGCCCAACCACCCTCCAGGGGAAGAACCTTTTTCTAATATCCAACCTAAGCCTCCCCTGACACAACTTCAGGCTATTCCCTCATGTCCTGTCACTGGTCACCACAGAGGAGAGATCAGTGTAGGCCTCTCCTCTTCCCCGGATGAGGAAGTTATAGACTGCAATGAGTTATAGACTGCAGCTGCTAGTCTTTGGATGGAACATGGTTGGCAGCTCCATGATGGTTACCCATACAACAGTAAGCACCTGCTAAAGGGATTTGAAAGGAGGGTGGAGCAGAATGGAGACTCCATGACCAGGCTCTGGAGAAATCCTTGCAAGAGAGAGAACTTGATAGTATTTTGCAGCTGATAAATCATATAGTACCTGTCAATCAAGGGAAAGATGTCCTGCTGTTGGGCTAACAACAATGGCAAAATTCCTGTACTTAGATGAACTTGGTTCATCATAACATTACTGTAATATTAACATACACCTTTATCCCAAAGTTACCAGTCTCCAACATATGACCACTCCCCACTGGGCATAGGCTCTATAATGTTTTTGACTGTATCTTTAAAAGCAAAGAAAGAGAATTTTACACCAATCAGTAACAAAGGTATTTATGACAATAGTAGCTCAAGCTCCACCCAAACATAAAGAAATGGTATAAAAGTAAGTAAAAAATGGGAGGGAAATTCGGGAAGACTCCATTGTAAATGCTGGGATCAGTAGATGGGCTGCACATGTCGTCTAACCCGTAGGAACACCTGTCGGGTAAGAACCATACTCTGTGTATGCTGAATACTTTTATTGGGGATTAGAGCTTATCTGTGTGTTGTTTTGAATATGTTTTTGCAATCAGTTACTATCACTGGCAACCCTCAAACTTTAACATGCCACATTTTTATATTAATAAAGAGTGTTATTCCATAACCTGTTAGTGTGAGTCCTTCTCGGGTGCTAGTAGCCACCGGAAGCAGGTAACATACTCTAATAAAGTGGTAAGATCAACTGAGTGGACTTCCTTATGCTGCTGGACTATATCCTTGAATAACTCAGTTGGACCACCTTCAGGTCCAGCAGGATTGTCCTGTGAAGGGTCCCCATAATGAGACACTGACAGACTGGTTAGGCACAAGGGTCTCAGATTCTCTGGGGCACTGACAGACAAGTAAAACACTGAGGGTCAAGAGAAACTCCCCCACACTAAGGGTAGAGGAAACCTCCCCTTTTCATATGACAATAAGATAGATATTCTTTGGCATGCCAAAGTAGTATGGATGCCAGATAACATTATCTGAAATATTCCAAATGCAGAAATCAATGAGGTCTGGGCTGAGTTGAGCAACATAAGGGACAGCAGGTTTAGTTATACCATCATTCATACTCAAAGGAATTCAAAAGTTTGCCCATTTTTGTTATGACCCTTAATTTGCTGCAGTTACAGAGGGAAACATTATGAAAAATTGCTGAGTTTTACTGCTCGTGCATCCCTGAACTCATTGTTATTCAAAGTTTTAGAAAATGTACAGAATTTCTTTCTGGACAGAGTATATCATTGTTATTCTGATATTTTATCAGATTAGTTGTATGAAGGGAATGACAATTTCAGCTATGAAATGTAAATTTCACTTATGGTGCTTATAGGATAATTAAATATGCATTGTATGATGCCGTATGTAATTCACAATTGTCTATATAAAATGATTGATGCAGTAAAAGGTCAGCAAACACAGAAACATGACATGATATAAAAATAGTGTAAAAGTGATTAAAAACAGATTCAGTAGGGGGAAAAAAAAAAGAATACCCAGGAAAACAAGACTACATATGAAGATGGAATTAAAACACATGGTCTAAAGATTTTGTATCATCTATGCATATCTCTGGAGACAACACCAATCAAATAGCCTTAGCCAAGAGTCTGATAATTTCCACATGGCAAAGGGACACAGTGGAAGCAGACAAGCATTTGTCTCATAACGTAACTCATGTTATGGTCTCATGGCAAAAATGAAATTATATCTGCACATGCCACCACAAGACTGTTAAGTTTCTTTTCTCCCTAGTGACCTCAGCCACATATTGTAATTGGATCTGTGCATGGGACAAAGTCATCTGAAGTGCAATACAGCTAGAGACCAATACAGTTATAGGCATAGGGTGATTCTTCATGCATACTCTGGGCACAAAGAAAAAGCTAGTAAATAATACAAGTAAATTGAGGAAACCTGAAAAAATGTTTAATTAAAGGTATAATTTCATTTTGCAGTACCAGTATTTTACAGTGTAATGCTAGTACACAAGCCTTTTGCTAGCTACCACCGTCTTTCCACCAACATCTAGGAGAGGTTCACAAACCACCCTCTTCACTCAGTTGTGCGACTGAGAACACATTAGGCTTCCAATTTTTGTTTCTGATCTGTGACTGGGGGAGAGACCTTTTGGAAACAGAGAAAGGTGAATGATAAGCGTTGAACAGCCTGTGGAAAACAACAAATGACACACTTCTAGTCCATCTGCTTGTGAGCATGGTGAAGGAATCTTCAGATTTGTAAAGTTTTTCTTGAATTAACTTTCTGTTGCCTGGATACTAATGTGAAATATTTAGTATGTAACAGTACATAAAGCAGAACCATTTCATGCATTTGCAAGTGTATTTGTAAGTTATATTTAATTATTATTGCCTGTTCAGTTCTGTTACAAGTCCCTTGTTATTTCCTGTGTACTAAACAGTGACAACACCATACTACTATTAGGTTAAAGAGATGAAAGAAGATTTTTTCATTAAGGCTCAAAAGCAAAAGGTTAGATCAGGCTACAACAGTGAAAACCTAAATGCATCATAATGAAGGATAAAGAGTCCTCTAGAATTCTTATCATAACGTACATCCTGGCTGCATAAGGAGAGCTGTGGAGGAACACATTTAAAATAAACATGAGGACAGGTACAATAAACTGTTCAGCTTCCTTGAAAGTCATTTCAATCACCCTGTCATGGAAAACGGACACCTTTCACTAGACCAGGCTTCTCAAAGTCCCATTCAACCTGGCCTTGAACACTTCCAGACACACACACCTACAGTATCTCTGGGCAGGCTGTTCCAGTGTCCCACCACCTTTATAGTGAAGAATTTCTTCCTTACAAGTAATCCAAACCTAGAATCTTTCAGTTTAATGCCATTATCCCATGTCCTAACACTACATTCCCTTGTAAAATATTCCTCTCCATCTTTCCTGTAGGCCTCCTTTAGGAACTGAAAGGCTACTGTAAGGACACTCCAGAGCATTCTCTAACAGGTCACTCTCTGTGTCTTCAAAGTAGAGATGTTCCTGCCCCATGTTCATTTTAGTGACCCTCCTCTGCACTTGCCCCAGTAGATCCACATCCTTCATATATTGGAGGCCCCAGAGTTGTACTCCAGATGTATTCTCATGAGAGCAGAGTAGAGGAACAGAATCACCTTCTTCAACCTGCTGACCACATTGCTTTTGATGCAGCCCAGGACGAAAGTTGGCTTTCTGGTTCGGTGAGCACACATTACCAGGTCATGTCAAGCTTCTCATCAACCACCATCCCCAAGTTTCTCCTCAGGGCTGCTCTCAATCCTTTCTCCATACAGCCTCTATTTGTTTTTGGGATTACCCCAACTCAGGTGCAGAACCTTGCATTTGACCTTGGTGAACTTGAGGAGACTCGTAGAGGCCCACCCCACAAACCTGTCAAAAGTCCCTCTAGATGGCATCATTTCCCTTCAATGTCAACTGCAATACAAGCATGGTATCATCTGCAAATTTGCTGAGGGTGCACTCAGTCCCTGTCTCCATGTTCCTGACAAAAACGTTAAACAGTGCCGTGTTAAACGTCATTTATCATTGGTCTCCACTTGGACATCAAGACATTTACTGCAATGTTTTGAGTGTGGCTATCCAGTCAATTCTTTACTGGGAGGCCTGTGTATATTTCAAATGACTTCAGATGTGTTGATAGTAGACAAAACTGCTCTCTACAATTTCAGCTGTTCCTTATGACTATTACCAGTCAAGGATAACAATACTCTTACAGAAGAAATGTATACAGCTTCCACCTTACCCTGTGAAATGAACTCCCACTTTCTCAAAAATTCTTAAAAATTACATAAAATAAAAATAAATATATGGTGCCAGGAACAAGAATTTAATCAACTCCAGAAGCAATGTCCACACATTCATACCAGCTTTCTGCAAACATATAAAATCCTCTGTAACAAGACAATATTTCTCTATCCTTTATAAAAGAACAACGTCTCTTTATAAATCTGTATGGCTCAGAACCATAGTGAAATATGTATATCTAGTAGTAGCTGCACTGCACTAGTTTGATCAGCAGATTTTGCTAAGCTCCTGAGATCAAACTAAAGGACCTTATGCAAAGGATTATTACAACTGTCTGCAGCTACCATGATTTATGTCAGCTGACTTTCTGTCCATGTTGTTCTCTAGGCTTAAATGTTTCTCACCCTGTATTAGCTTAGGAAGTTTCTTTCATTCCCTCATTTTCAGGATACATTACTGTGCCAATTTGCTATGCCACTGCAGATTACATTTGCCTGAAAAGATCACTACAATCTAGCACAGATTTTATATATGAGTTTTCAAATAACAGTTTTCTTAGGAAAAGCATTTGGTAAAAAAGGAAAGACTTTGGCTTTTGTATGAATCACACATGTACTCTTCTTTTAGCCTCAAAGAAATGCTATATGCTTTACAGAATTTTCCAAGACCTTCAAAAAGGGACTTATGTTCATTTTGAAACCACCTAGCGTAGTGGTGCTTGGTTTAGATAGGAGCTTTGGGTTATTACCACACTTACAAAGGGTTGATAAGAACAGCTGTAGGAAAAAAAAAATCTAAAAACACTTCACAATATAATATCTTGTAAATATTATATAGATATTATAGATATCTGAGTATAAAATACTTTGCAATTGTCCAGACTTCATGGCCCCGTGACAGTAAGGACTACTGTCATTCTTAGGTAGAGAAATTTGTCATTCATACAGCGAGCATTGTCAGTAAGCAGATTTTTCCACCCACCCATCTCCCTTGCTTTTATGCACTGACTTTGTAGTGTTAGTCCCCATAAGCTGTTGGTGGTGAATGAGACATGTTCATGTAGAGTTCCCTGCAGCAACCATTGCCAAAGAGCAGCTGAGAGACTTACAATGATTCACTGGTGCATGATAGCTCTAATTTCCTCTTTCTGTTTTCAGTCTCTCAACATTTTCATTTTCTGATATTCCAGTGCCAGGAATGCTTTGTTCCTTTTTTCCTAAGGAAACAGTTTTTGCTGTTTAATTTAGATATGAGAACAAGACAAAACGTATTCAGTATGTTTCCTTAGACCTTTGTATGTGTATTTATATGTATTGAAAAATGTGTGTACATGTGCGTTTATATGTATACATGTATATAAATACATATGTGTGTATCTAACTCTCTCTTTCACTCCATATAGAGTAGCAAAATCCCAGTTTCTACCACCTGCACTATCTTCCAAAAGAGAAAAGCTCTAAAAACAACTCAGCTATCAAAATTTGCCTGAAGTGATTTTCTTCTCTCTGGCATTCTTGCCTCCCCCCAAATAACCCAAATATATGCTTTCTTGCACTACCTCCAAGTGCACTAGTTCAATGNCAGGGTGGGGACTCACACAATGGGTGATTAGCTCTATGAGTCATGGGGTATGGTTGAACCGTTGATGGCCCATGAGCAGCCACACCCCCTCAGGCTGGGTGTGAAGGTGCTAACAGCTTCCTGGGAAGAAACTGCAAATGGTCCATTGTTCTTGGGGAATGAATAGAGGGTGTAGAATACATAACTTTAATCACCCCCACACAGTGATAACTGGTCCCTCCTGCTGAACTAGGACACAAAGTAAAACCTTTCTTTCCAAAGATTCCACGTAAAGGTTTTAGAAGTCTTTGACTCCATTAAGTATTATATGCTTGAGGAAAGTATGGTTTTAACTTAGAAGTCACTCACTCTCTGTGCATTTTCTGATTGTTTCCCCAAAGCACAGTTTAAGGCATAGTTTAAGATCATTTGAAGTACAATGTATACTTTATACAGTACATATAATTTTACTTACTTTTTCTTAAACCATACTTTGTGAGGGGTGTCAAGAGGGCAGAACTAAATCCCAAGACATTGCACAAATGATTATTAACGGAAAGTACTTCAAAAGGGTACTACTTATAAAAAAGGGAGTTGGATCTTTTACCCTGGGTATAACAGCAAGTTCTTGCTTGCATCAAAAGAAGCTTGTGTTGCACTCTGCAAAACGTACTAACTAGCTTCTTCTAGTATAATAGTAGCCTCTACTATTAACAGCCCAACCAGTCTTCAGGTCAGTTTTTTCAACTCTTTAAGACAAGTAACACATGGGCACACGACCTTATTTCAGAAATTAGTCTGAACTTCCAGCTCTCCTCTTAAAATTTACAAACAGACAGGTTGGCTTAAGCCCAGTTCATGCAGCAAGTCTGTAAGGAGCTGATCTCAGTTTATTATACATTCAGGTAGACCACCCTGGCTGTGCAAGAAAATGCTTCTGCTTTCTCATGGAGTCCAAAGCATGGGAGGGTGGCATTTCAATTCCAAATGTTTGAAAATATCTGCAAGAAACAGAGAGAAAGAGAAACTATTAAAATCCATCTCAAACGTGTTACAAGTAACTCACATAAGCATAGCTCCAATAAAATAAAAAGTGAAATCCATATCATGCCACACTATATTTCATCCAATAATTTTGTATTCTAATTATCAAACAAATCACAGATTTTTGTGCTGGTCACATCTGATTTATGAACTGTACAGAATAACAGTTAATTGACTCAGTAGTTAATTCCCCCTTGTATCTTCTCCAGTGATATTCAAGTATTTCAGCTGAGATTTTAATTGATTTTCACAGTAGCCACTTGTTAATAGGATAATTTGTCAATACAATAATAAAACAATTGTTCCTTCAGTTGATCAGATAAGAAAGTTAAGGCTGGTTTCATTAATTGAAGGCAGCTGCAGGGCCTGCAGAATAAGAGATGTAAATCTGGATGGCACTGTGGAAAACTAGGTCAGAGGGCAGAGGAAAATTAGTTAAGCATGATGGACCAACAGTGACCTGTACAGGTGTTCAGGCTCACTTTCGAGTCATCACTTCCTCTGTTCTTATTTGACTCTTGAAAAGCCCATAGGTCAACACATGCACTCTTATGCCTGGTTTGAATTAAAAGCCAGTCTAGAGCTGCTCGCTTCCAAACTCCAGATAATGTTACCTATTAAAAGTAGAACATTTCACAATGCCTTTATGTTGTCGTGTATTTCCCAAGGAGCTTTGTTTACATCAGTAAGCAGCTCTTGATTCTTAAAATAAGAAACTTAAAATAATATTCAGATTATCTACAAAGGTGGAAAAACAATATTACAAAGGGATAAGTGCTATTTGTGAAGTTTAGAAGACTGCACTGAAATAAAATAGAGGTGAGACTGACCATGGCTTTACCTGCTAAATGTAAACTGCTGACGGATGGATGACTCTTGTGCCTCCATTAACAGAGTCTTCAAAATAGCCATTTTTGCAATATGATTTTTCTGGCTCACTATGGTGCACTTCCCTGTCTCCCTCCCAGAACTGACTTTTAGACAGTCCAACTTTTACATATCTCATTTTGGGACTTTCAAGTCGTGGATGACAATGTTTGTTGTCTGTATTTCTAATTTTCTCATTATCAGGTTAGGAACTTCACAGTCAAATCTCCCAGCTTATTTTCTAAACATAGATGTAATCACAGACCATGAAAACCTGAAATAATTTGAACACAATTTGACAGAATTGTTTAGCTTCAAATTTTCAGAATAAGGTCACAAGAACTTCAGGGGAAAATAAACCTAAAAAAATGACTTATGTGATGCTTAATGGTAGCAAGCAGGCTCATCTCAAAGAAAACCTTCTTTGTTCAAGAAATACAAAGTAGTTTAAAACTGAAATTCTACTTCATGTGTTGAAGAGAGGTTTGGTTACCTTGCTGATTCATGGCAGTGAAGTCAAGTACTCAAAATGTTTGCTGGTGGGAGCTTCATTTTAACTTCCTCAGTTACAACATTGTTCATTCTTAACCTACTGTACAAAGTAGTTCATTCCAAACACCACTGAGCAATATTCCTTTAATTTGTCCATTCAATCTCATTACTCTCCTTACATAAAAGACATCAGGAAAATATTATAATGTTCTTTGTTTGCTTGTTTGTACATCTAAGTGTTATAGATATTCATTAACTCCTCCTTGCAAGGAGTGAAATATCTTTTTCAATTGGGCACTGGTGATACATTTTTCTCACCATGGAAATAAACATTCAGAGGCTAAAATGATGCTTGCTATTTTCCTGTCAAACACTAACATCAGTAACACTAAATTAAATCTTACCTCGATCTTGTATAAAGGAGGGATATAGTAAGAAAAGAGAAGGAAAAAAAAAAGAAATCCCTTTCATATTATGGTATAATTTAATGAAGATGTGTCTAAGTAACAAATATACACAAAGAAAATCTTGTTTGCCAAAATTTCAATATTAAGTTCATCCTCTTTTGCAGAGCAAGAATAATAATTATTCAATGTAATAAAAATTTAAAATGTGTGTATATATAGAAAAAGCTGTGTCAAATATTGAGTCAGACCCCCCAGCCGTTTTAAACTAACACAGGGATTTTGTTACTGGAACTATATCTATTTATGTCAAATGGAGAGCTGAACATTAACAACAGATATACTGGTAATAACTTTCAACTTCTGTTTTACTAAAACCAGAATATTTTTGTCATTAGAATTTAATATGTGTTTTCATGTGTCTGCAAATCTATCTGTCTATAAATTTGGACAAATATTTATGCTGGTTGAAATAAATATTTTCTGAAGCTTTAGGAATCAGATTCTTCCTTTTGCTTAATTTCTGAGCAAATCACATTTAGTTGGGTAAAATACTAATTTTTCTTATATCTTTTATAATTAAAATTGTAATTGATTCTGGCATTTCTAGTAATATGGTTTTGTGAAATTGTATCAAGAACACTGGAGAAGCTCCTGTAAAGCTTTTTTCTGTCATCCAAAAAAATTGAAACAAAAATTGCAAACGTTTCTTGCAGGATCGCATCGTCTGAAAGTTTGTGCCTAGACTGTATGAAGGAGAAAAAAAAAGTATATATTCAGAGAGACGGTACACAGAAGTGAAAGCAGCTGAACTTCTTGCTAACCACCCTCAGTTGTGAAAAGAGAGAGAACAGCGGCTACCATGTGGCACAAAACCTAAATATATATTATTTTGTTCCTTTTCGTTAAGACTGCATAGGGCATAAGTTGTTTTCAAGCATGCCTCGGACTCCTACAGCTCCAGCTGTCATGTGTAATTAAACATTTGGCCTCCACAATTACTCTACAGTGTACATATGCCAGTATTTCAAGCCTGGAATATGCATTTCAAAGAAGAATAATTCCCTGGAAATCCTAAATTGACAGGAGCAAAGACAGCCTGAAGGAAAGTAGTCAGAGAAAACTGTAAGGTCGGGATCTAATGATTAAAAAAGAAACTTCAAGAAGAACTTCAACCCTTAACTAAACCAATGGGAAAAAGAACGACAGTTGGCAAGCAGATTTCTGCATAGGGATCCTGATTAGGGAGCCTCTTGGGTTAATTTAATATTATCAGTGTTGTTCACCTTGCTGTAGTATGCCTTACCATTAATACCATTTAAACAGATTTCTTTTTTCTTAAAGCATATTTGGCATCATTTATTTTCCATGAATACTGATCACGGCAATATTAAATTTGATTAATCATATTGAATCTGAGGTTGGTTTATAGCAAAGGGAGTTGGATTTTCGGTCCGTTTGTGTTTTTTCTTTTTTTCTTTTTTTTTTTTTTCTTTTTTTTTTTCTCCTCTGCTTCACATGCTTGCATTTACTGCTGGTGCTGTTGTCCTAAGTAATGCTGAGCTTGCATTTCAGTTAGGAATCTGCTTTTTTTAGCATTTTTTATGAGGACCATTTGTAAAGAACTAGCTAAAGGCCCTAATATTCTTACTGTAATTTTAAGAACAATGGAATTAGAGAAACTAAAATGTTTTTAAACAGGCAAAAAAAAAAGTTACATTGTAATGCAAAATGAGTGAATAAATTTCTTTTTACAAAAATGCTTTTCTTTAGAGTGTCTCTGATGTCTAAGGATGTGTTCTCCACCATTAATCATCTGTTTAGTAACTCTTAGATGTAAAACACTATGAATCCAAGGGCTTGAGGCATGGCGAAAAAACATTGGAGAAAAAATGAGCATTCTTCTATTAAGACGTGAAAATACTCTACTTAGCTTTCCAAAATTTAGACATTTTAGTTTAATTTTGTTCAGCATAGGTTCCCTTCTATACTGAACCGAGAAAAATAAGCACTTTTTGAAATTATTATGCATCATTGTAATTATAATGCATTATTCTTCAATAGTAATCTAGAAAGACATTACAAAAGACAGACGTATATGACTAGAGCAGATCTAAATATCTAAATGTGAAACATCTGCATTAATCTGGTTGAATTCCTACTTATAATGGACATTTTTTTCATGATTCGTGCCTTAATATCACTTAGATTTAGATAAAGTAATCAGGAAGGACAAAAGCACTTCTACTAGTGGAACTGTATCAGTGACAATGGAGAATTATACCAAAAGGCTGTTATCAACCCTGCTAACCTGTTAGCACTGCCGGCATCCCAGCCTTTATTCCATTTCAGACTAAGCTAAGGCATTTATCTTTAAATGACTGTAACTTACTATCTTAATAAAAAATTAAAGTTCATATCATCGTAAGGTGCCATGGCATGACAGCAAGTTACAATGCCTGTCATTGTGAATGATGGAATGACAATGAATTCATGTGAACCCTCATGCACAAACACACATACAAGGAAACAATTTTTAAATGCAGATTGATATTAGGCTCTAGCCTGTCAGTGTTTTATACTGAAAAAGCATCTCTGGAAAAGAAGTAAGAGGACCACAATATGTCTGAATCATCAACTTATTTTCAGCCCTATTCAGGTTAAAGTACAAGTAAAGTCACACTAAACTATGTGTCACTTTTCTCATGATTTTTGGTTTCACTTCAAAATCCAACTCTGCCAAGTCTGAAGCTGTTGATAAGGAGTTGAGTACAGCTTTTCCTCGTTAGAGCTGATCACTGAGGCACCAACTTGGTAAGTAGGAGCTATCAACTTCATTGACTTTAACTGCTAATTTCCATATTTCTTTTAATAGCTGCTAGTGTTGCAGACTATTCAGGAGAAGAGGCAGCCTACCTGCTAATTCTGGCAGTGGAAGTAGCTTTGGAGTACTGGCATGACACTGGTCCTTCTGGTTAAAAACAGAGAAGTAGCTCTGAGAGACAAGAGATCTGTATTGCTCTTCCTACTGCTCTTCCCCTTGCCATACCAATTCTGCACCAGTCAGGCCTGGGACGGTCCTTGCTCCTGCACTGCATCTTTGTCCTCTGCATTTCAAGTATGCAAGCTAAACCTACAACTTAAGAGAAATTCATATACTCAACTACTGGAAAGTGGGCCACAATATGATTGCAAAATGCCAGTGCAAAATCATGCCTTCATAGAAATCCCTGCCTGAGTGTTCATTCCTTCATCCTGGGACAGAAGAATTCTGCTGTGTCAAAGCAATCTTTTGTTGACTTAAGTTCACCTAGATGTCTCAGAAGGTAAGGACTTCAACATCAAAGCCCCAAACATACACTTATTGGCTGCATGCTGCACTTTAAGGATGTGATATTAACGCAGGAAAACACCTCAGTCCCCATCCCCACCCCTGTCCTTTCACCAGTCTTTCCTTTTCAAAAGCTGTCTGACCTTGTCCTTGCATTCTGAGAAGGTGACTGTAAGAAGGAGAAAGGATTCTGAGAGGGAGAAGAGATAATAGAGAAAAAGCAGAAAGGGAGAAGGTATCACGGGGTTTAGGCAAGTGTCAGCATGACTGAAAGGCACTGACCATTATAATTCTAGTAAAGTCCCTGTAACGGAAAAAAACCTTGTGCTGTCTCAAGGCCATGGATCAGAAAGTAAAATCTTACATCTCTTCAGGTCAAATGAAAAAGCATCATTGACTGTGATGCACACAGGATATCTACTAAACCTTAATAGTTTTTTTTAATAGTTAGACATGCAGAATTTTGGGGAGAAAAAAAAAGGCAAGTCTGGAATTGTCACTCCATATTCAGACATCAGTACATTTTCTTTATTAAATGGGATGATCTAGAGTACTGTCTCACCCATTGCTACCTCCCACTCTTGCACTTTTCCCTCAATTTTTTATTGCCAATCTCATTGGCTTTGTTATCAGCCAATCCTCTTACCCTCCAGTTGCCTGTCCAGACAAGCTCTGGAATAGCACTCTGCTATTTTGGTACATACCCAAAAAATGAGAAACAGTATGAAGTGAAAGACACAGTTTTTAGTCTCTTAGTGGATGCTCCACAGTAATTCTTCAAACATGTTGTCCCTAAGGTGGTGGTCAAATTATCTCATTCTGTCCCATCTCTTCTTTCCAGAACTAATTACAAGTCTGAAAGTAGTTTAGTATGCTGGAAAATTTTACATCATGAAAAACAGGTTGTAGTAAGTGGAATTTGTCTTTTGATCTTTGATTCCTTCTTTTTACTGAAAAGTGAAAAACTTTTTTTTAATGAAAACTTGCAAATTTTGCACCCTGTGGGGATATCTGCCCACTCATTTCTGAAATCAGTTGAAGTCTGGAGATTTGGAAGAACTATTTTTTTTTTAATCTAAAATTTTATGTGCACTTATAAAGTGAGGAATGACTGCCCATGAAGAAGCAGAACAGAAATATGGGGCTCATAGTGAGTTGAAAATTAAATGTAAATTGATAACACAATTTTCTTACCCTACATATTCTCATTTCATGCGGGAATAGCAGGGTTGTCACACATAAAATACAGAACACAATTCTGTCCAGCCTACCCTGGTGAGGCTGCAGTTCCATGTCCACTTTTGAACATCACACTTGAAGAAGGAGAAACCCAAAGAAAAGCATGAAAAACAAGATAAGGTTTAGAAGACATGACCTGTGAGAAAAGCTTGAGAGAATTAATTTAGTCTAGAAAAATAAAAGAAAGAAAGAAGAGTGAGGCAGACTGTGACAGCTACATTTTACCATGTAAAAGATCATTATAAACACGGTACTTATTTCTTCCTTACTGTGGAAATAAAAAATAAATAAAAAAGTAGTGAAAAAGGCTTAATTAAAAAAAAATCTATCTAGATTGTAGGAAAAAGCCTATTGTTGTGACAAAATCCAGGAGAAGGCTGCTCACGAAGTTTTAATAATCCCACTCTTTAGTGATTTTTAAGTCAAGGTAGACAAACACAAATTACGAATGTCCAAGGAAAACTTGATCTGCTTTAAGGTGAACCAGATGACCTCTTGAACTTCTATCCATCTCTACATTTCACTGATTCAACACCTTCTTCAGACTTACTTAGACAATCGTAAAATGGGAGTACTTTGCTAGTTGTAGACAAGTCTCCCTCTTAATAGTCACACCTAAATCTTCAAAGTCCATCTGTACAGTACACGAACTGATTGAGAATACTGTCAAATCTGTTGTAATTTCAAGGAATAGGATTGGAACTAGTTGATTTTTAAGATCCCTTTGAACCCAAGCCTTTCTCTGATTCTATGATTTTGAACCCTGGTGGTTGCAAAAACAAAGTCCTTTATTGAACCAAATTATTGATGCAATGTTGTACTCCTGGTCTGGAGAAGACAGAATCAATTGTTCTGAAAGATGTGAATATCTCTACCTTTTATGCATCCCTCTGAAGTCCATTGCTGGTCATGATGAAGCTGGCTGTGATTTATCTCACCTTGCTGAAATCACCTAAAGTCAAGAGTGGGATTCAATTAAGTATAATGCTGGACAAATCCTCTGTATTGCAGATGAGCAATTTGAAATGCCTAAATATAGCAGATTCTAGTTGGATTATAGTTAGCCGCAGTCTAGTTAATTCATCCAGAAGAGTTTCTGGAGTGATTTTCCTGACAAAGCATACATGCCTACTTGAAGGTGAGCTGGCTAGCTCCTCACAGTGTTATGAATGGATTGACTTAGATTTCAATGGACTGCAAAAGTATCCTAGGCAACTAGCTCATATGCAGACGTCTTCTGTGGGATACTGGGAGGACAATGTGCCTTATTTTGAATATTTATTGTCAAATGAACTTAATTAGGCTAGTTAAGATGTCGAAGCATAGTTTTTCACGCCCTATGTTTTGTCTACAGAAGGATGCAGGTCTCAGTATTTCTATCAGTCTGGCATCAGGCAGCTATGTTCAGATAACTGAACTGTACCTGTCATTTCCTAAAAGTACCCGATTCTGTCCATTGATTCTAATGGGATGCTCAGTAAAACAGACTTCTTTACACCAACTTCTGTGAAGTTGCCTTTTACTAAAAGTAATAACAATATACTAAGTAGTTATATGTTGACAATAACTTAATTGTAGTCACAAATATCAGATTTTACCCCAACTTTAACATCAATACAAATAACATATAAAACAAGATGTTTGTAACTCTGAATCTTTTTTCAAAGTCCATGTAGCTAATATAAAAATGAAATTAATCTATCAGATGATTTTGATGCCTCAGGGTTAAGAGGAATACTTTTCCAATCGGTTTTCAAGGTACTGCTCTGAATATGGATAGTGCAGAGCATTAGTCAATAGAGAAACACATTTTTCTTAGTATAACTCTCAGATGCATCCATTCTGCTTGAGCATTGTGAGGCACTGTGTGCTATGTTTTCCAATTTGCTTCAAAGTTGAAGAGTTTGGGATTTTCTTTCTTTGATTTCCAGGGCTACTTTAGCCAATTAACCTTTACCATCAGCAGTCTCCTTCTTGTCAGAACAAGTCTCTAACTGAATCACACGTATGTGATAAAGGTGCCATTTTCAAACTTAAAAAATTGGTACTTACTGTAGTGATGAAAGCATTTTATTTGTATAAGACTCTGTAGGACTAAATGTTTTCACTTATATAGTGTATGAACATTAACTAATAATTATGTTCAGAAGAAACTTGTCAGTCTTTCACAATAATAGTACAAATACAAGAGCTATGAAAGAATAGAAAGCAAAGCAATGATTTTGAAATAACAGCACAGAGTTATGAGTTAAAATACATGTCATTACAATCCTTGTATACTGAGGTATCAGCGAAAACTAATCATCTTGCATGTTAACAGGAAAGGGTTGCAGCGCAGATTACATGGGAAGAAAAAGATTACTCATTAACTTGGTAGGCTTAGAATATATATCAAAAGGTGGCTATGAGGACAATATAAAACTTGCAGACAATGGTCAGTTCAGAGGTCAGCTTGTGATTTAGGTTAGGTCATCAGAATTTCCTACATGCCCATGTCAGCTTTCCTCAGCACCAACCCGGAGGATAAAGCACCTTTTGATTTAAAATAAATAAAAAAATTAAGCCAACATATTGAATTTGCCTTCCCTCTTCCATCTTTCACCTCTCTGAAGTGATTGCCAAGAAGTAGCATGGTGTCAACAGAGCAACATTTTTAGTAGTTCTTGTAATGTAACATTTTCCATTAGTAACTAATCTGGAGCTGCCAAGATTGTTTTACATAACAGCTGTAGTATGGCCAAGCAATAACAATGGCTTTCAGCCAATCAACTCACCTGTGTTTCATCTGAGCTGTTTGTGTGCAGATTAAAGTCTCTAAATCCAGTCACCTTCTAAAAATGTTCTGTCTGTTAGGTTATAGTCATCTGCTTGACAGCTGTTTCCTTACCTAGGAAACAATTCCCACCCACCACAGACTCCTACTGCACACACATCTTCTGCTTAGGTTGGAGTTGATAGTGTTTACAGATCACACCTTCTTTTTTAGAGTGAGCTGTGCTCTCCCATTCTAGAAGATTTTAATAAAAAAACTGGTGGAAGAGATTTTCTATCAAAGTGTCAAAAAGCAAGCTCTGCCTACAATTAGATTCAACAGAATCTATTCTGTATCTTTAGTTTGTGATTAGGTGAGTATCTGGCTTTGAATGAAGAACTGTATGGAATCTTTGGTAGCAAGGGTTGAAAAGAAGTTTGAGAAAACTTTTCCTGTAAGAGTCTGCTTTCTAAAGAAAATTACTAAGTCAGTAAAATCTAGAATTTGTCTCGGTAGTTGGTTTTATTATTTGGAGAGAGAGAGTTAACATTTATCTCCAGTTGTGTGTTTCTGCAGCTGATATCAGACTGCCCTTCTTCCTGTTGCTCTATAACTCATAAAGCTAATTGGTGTTCATTACATCTTGCAATGACCTGAAAATGAAAAATACATAAAAATGTAGTAGCTTCAAAAGAACTTTTGTAAGTCCTTTACTTATTTATGTCTTTAATTGCAAAAGAGAGACCCAAACCCCTAGATGTGCACCTGTAGCTACATTTTAAACATTCAAATTAATAAATAATAAGATTTGACAGGGTCACAGCAAAGGTGGCCCAGCTGCAGGCATAGTTAGGCTAAAGATTTACCAAGTGACTTAGAGCCACTGACTGGTAGGTCTAGCTTGGGCAGCAACATTTTCCACATTTGAAAAGAACAGAATTTGCGTACCATCTTTACTCCCTTTATTTAAAGTATTTATTGCTTGTTTATGACACCTTAAGTTGAAATTTGTGTATATTATTCCGTATCTCAAAGCATAGAAGCAAGGTTACTGACAACACATGAACAACCCTGACAACAGGGTTCCCAATTCTTAGGGAACCTTAGAGCCATTATATGCTCTCCAAGCCTTCATGACACTTTTTTGTGGTGGTTGAGTAAACTAAACTGAAACTCTTTTCCTTTTTCCCCCTTTTTTCCAACTACACAGCAGACAAGATCACAAAATTATCCTGTCAGTATAAACATTTGTCTACACAGGTGACAGCCTCAGAAAGAGTCCATAACCAAAACAGATGGAAGTATAATTATACTTTTGCTGTTGTGGAAGGTGGCCTTTGCAAGTCAAGTCTAAGGTCATTGGCTGTGTGGTAGAAATAAATCAAACTTTACTTACTTAAGTAAATCACTATTTCAGGTACCCACCTTATCTTGATCTGGCAATGTCAGGAAGTTTAGTCATCAGGGACAAAAATCTTTTTTTTTTTTCCATTTTTCAAGAGAAATAGAAAAAGATTAGTAGAAGAGGGGTGTAGAGCTGCACATTTTCTGAATGTCTATCCCACCTCCACTTGTACATCCCTAAACAGGAATCTCAGTTTACACCTTGAAAGTACACACAAAAACAGAGGGCTGTATGCCACTATCAACCATGGCTGTGGATGACCATGAAGTCAATCAAGCCTCTTCCACAAATAAAACACACAGGACTCTGAGAAGGAGAATTTCCAACAGTTTTTTCTCTTTGGCCACCCTGCTGTCTGCTGGGTACCTTTCCTTCCCCAGCTTCCCTTGAGGAGCTCATGTGACAAGGTAGCATCAGCAGAAAGCAATGCACCATGCAATGGTACTTGTCAGGCACTATGCCCTTGCACCAGGTGATGGCAGAAGAGAATTGTCAGCCACAAATGTTTGTTACTCAGCCCTGTATTGTTGAATCAAAATAGTACTGACAGAAAAGGTTCTTTAGGTTGGGAGATGCAAATACAGTCCTACTGTAGCCAGACCTTGTAGGACAGTACCCAAATTGAGCACAGAGTTGTGCTGTTTGGATACTCTACTTTTAGGGTACAGCACAGTGTCTACAGCATTGAGAAGGTACCCTCTTGATCTGTACTCCTTGACCATTTCAGGATAAATAGTGCATATCGCTGTTTGTCAGAGTTACTTCTGAGCTTCTTGGTAGTGTTAGTAAATGGTGATAACACATGGATAAGGAAATGGTCTGGAGCCAGAATGAAATTGCCTCTGCTATGAGACGAAGGAAAGAGGAGGAAAGAGAATGAAATGCACAGTGAGGGGAAGGGAAGGACTATTGAAACTTTTTGCGCTTATTTGTGTCTGCTGCCTCTACTACCTTTGGTCAGATTCAGACTTCCCTGCATAGCAACAGCAGCCTGATTCTGCTACTATCTAGCAGTGGCCGTAGGATCATTCCATAACTGTGGTGGCCAAACGGTTCTTGAACTGTCAGACTTGGTGCTGAGACTACTTCCCTGAGGAGCCTGTTCCAGTGTCCAAACACCCTCTGGGTGAAGAACCTTTTTCTAATGCCCAACCTAAACCTTCACTGACACAACTTCAGACCATTCTCTTGGGTCCTGTCACTGGTCATCAAAAAGAAGAGATTAGTGCCTGCCCCTCACAAGGAAGCTGTAGATGGCCATGAGGTCTCCCCTCAGTTTCCTCTTCTCCAGGCTGAACAAGCCAAGTGACACCAGCTGCTCCTCCTATGGCTTCCCTTGTAGACCCTTCAACATCTTTGTGTCCTTTCTTTGGACACTCTCCAATATTTTTATAACTTTCTTAGATTTTGGCACTCAAGAATGCTCACATTGCTTGAGGTGAGGCTGCCCCAGTGCAGAGCAACTAGGACAGTCGCCTCCCTCGACCAGCTGACAATGCTTTGCCTGATGCATCCCAGGACATGATTAGTCCTTCTGGCTACCAGGGCACTGCCGACTCATATTCAACTTTCCAGCAAAACTACTATGTATAGATAAACCAGTTTACAGGGATTTTCTGAGCTGCAGGTAAAAATAAACGTGTGAGGTGATTAAGCTTATTTATTGATAAATATACGCTTATCAATATACAATTAATTTTGAGTCACCAACGATTAACATTTGTGGTTCTGAAGACAACAGCAACCATAATACTCAGGAGAGAAAGCAGTGATGAGGTGAAAAAGAAGAATAGAGTATATATTTGATACATTGCCATTCTGCACTGGTTTAAATGCATAAAGCAATATATTTAACTTATTAAAATAAGAGTTTATAAAATTCTCTTGAGCTCTGGTATGTGCACTTATCAAATTCAAAACTTCACATATAAAAATGACTAGAACTTGATTTCTGGTCTCATATAAAAAAAAAGGTGATTTATATTTGAAGTAACAATAAGTCTCAAGACCCACAACTATCCCTAACTGAGGGAGTTTTTTCTCCCTGGGGGAAGAGAAAAGCTATTGGAGCACACATAAAATTTAGGTGCTCTAAGAAGTTCTCCAGGACTTCTGTTAGATTTGCTATCAAAAGAGGCAATAAAATGGGAATTTATGTTTTTTCCTTAACAAATCTTATGCTTTCTGATCTGGTGTTTTGTCATTGCAATTAGGGCTGTTCTTTGAAGTAGCAAACTGCGAAGTGGTGCCATGGTGTTTATTTTAGGTACGAAAATTTAAAGAATATGAGGAATGTTGGAAAAGTCAAGTTCATATATTTTACTCATATTTTTTTTCTGACAGATTGCCTCTCCACAGAGTAGGGGTATGGCTTGATCATGACTTACAAGAAAAGGCACTAATTTAAGTTACTTTCCTCAGTAAAGATTGCAGCCATGTAGAAAATTAATTTATGGTTACAATAAGATTTCAGGCTGTACCTATTCTAGGTAAGAACATCTTCCTAATACTTCCCCAAAAGAATTTGCAACAAAGGAGTAGAACATTTAGGACATATAATGATTTCTACTGTCAGTGCTGGATCACTTCTGCAGTATGATAATGTTCTGTAGAGCATCTTTAAATAGTTTGTATAGGGTTTATCTTATTCATGCCCCTCCTGCATAAAGCCTCCTGTGATATTAGGACTACTTATAGGACTTAGCTGGATTTGCTCAATTAATGAGCTTTTATTTATGACAGTCTAGAAATCAGAGCTGGATACAGGAAACATACAGGGGTACCCAGTGCAAATCTGGCAAATCCTGAAGCACAGATTGCTGGCCTCAGCTGGAGCACAAGTGAAAAGGAACCTCTCTTCAGCTCAGAGGGATGATTATGGTTACTGGACTGCTTCTACTTTCATCTAATTGCTGTCTCTCTTAGTCTAAGTAGTATATTAACACTTCTAAAACAAAGACCAGAACCTTGTTCTGACATTCTGTTTTTCCCCTGCTTCTATAGCACCATCTAGAAAATGTTTCTGATTTAACATGGAGACAATGAAACAAGGGTCATGGGGGGTTGACCTTGACTGGAATCCAGGGGTTCATCAAGCCACTCTATCACTCACCTCCTCAACAGAACAAGATGAGAAAATGCTACGAAAAGCACATAGGTCAAAGATAAGGACAAGGTGCTTGTCAGTTACTGTCATGGGCAAAATGAACTCAACTTGGTGAAATTAGTTCAATTTATGGCTAATTAATGACAGAGGAGAATAATTGGAAATAAGAACAAACCTAAAATCCTACACCCCTCCCTTCTTCCCAGGCTCAACTTCGCTCCCAACTATTTTACCTCCTTCTGCCACTGAGCAGTGCAGAAGGACAAAGAAAGAGGGTTGTGATCAATTCATAATGTTTTGTGTCTGATGCTTTTTCCTCCTCATGCTCTTCTCTTGCTCCAGCATAGGATCCCTCCCATGGGAGACAGTCCTTCACAGACTTCTCCAAAAGGGCTTCTTCCTGGTGGCTGCAGGTCTTCAAGAACTGCTACAGCATGAGCCCTTTCTACAGAGTGCAGTCCTAAAGGAACAGACTACTGCTGTGGGGGTTGCTCTTGAGGTCACAGGTCCTGTCAGAAGAACTGCTCCTGCATGGGCTCCTCTCCACAGTCTGCAACTTCCGTCAGGTCACATCCATCTGCTCTGGTGTGAGGTTCTCCATTGTCTGCGGGATACCTGCTCCACAGGCTGCAAGGGAATCTCTGCTACAGTGCACGGAAGAGTGCTCCCACATCTTCACTGACTTTGGTATGTGGTGGTGTTTCATTCATCCTGTTTCACTCATCTCTCACAGCCGCTGTGCAGCAGTTTTTACCCTTTCTTAATTATGCTACCATAGAGATGCTACCAGTGTCATTGATGGGCCCAGTTTTGGCCCATGGCAGATCTGTCTTGGAGCAGTATGAAACTGACTTTGTCTGACATGGGGGAAGCTCTGGTGCTTTCTCACGAAGTCACCGCTGCAGCCCCCCTCTTACCAAGACCTTGCTGCAAAAACTCACCACAGATCCTCTAACTTGAGCTCAAAAGACATATAAGCATGTAGGTATGACTAAAAGCTAAAAATCCTTCCAGATGAAGTCTTCTGCATCACTGGTAGATGTCCAGATGTGAGCAGTGAAACTTTCAGAATGATGCTGAAAACATTTCTGGGGGCTTCTCTGTTTCTCAGCATGGTCAGCATGGAAACAGGAAGCAGGAAATATTTCACCTCAGCTTTGAAATATAGTTGAGCAGACACAATGAGATTTACCTTGCTTTCAAACAGGGACACACCTGCACATAATCTGGCATTCAAGTTTATGTATCCAGGGAGTGTTGAAGTCCAAAATGTACAGTTGTTGTGTAAATGCCTGAAATACTGCACAATTCTGGAAAATACTTTATTGACATTCAGATCTATATTCCACCTAAACATTGACTTGAAATAAGTAGACAATCTCTACAAGATTTTTAATCTGGCATGATAAGACAGTATTAGCAATTGAAGAGACCCACTTGTGGCTCTGGGAGTCCTTGAGTTGGAAGGAAAGACACAATATCTGCTTTCTCTGATCTTGTATTTCAACCACTAGATCCATATTGACAATCATGAGACGTGTTAGGTCTGCTGTCAGTCAGAAAGTATGCCCAGAAGGCCATCTATGTTACTACCAGCATGCAGGTAGCACATTTAAAGAACAGAAAAAACAAGTAAAAAACTTGTCTTGAAATGAGCTGTCTACATGATCATTTCACACAGTGATCACCTTCCTTTACTGTTACCAGAAAATGGTGTGAGGTTTTCACAATTCTTTTTAGAAATGGCTGAGTCTGTGATAGCTCTGTCACACTGAAAATCAATCTTTTCAACACTGGTGATTCAGCTTTTTTTTCAGGAAAATGGGGAATGAAATGCAGAGTAGTCTTACAAAGTACTGAGGAAATTAATTCTTCAACATGTCTACTGTGCTTTAGAAAGGAAAAGAGTTATTCTGGATATTTGGTAATCTCATGAACTTAATGAGACCTGTCTTACATGTTATCACTTGAAGCCATTGCTCTACTCCACAGAGTTGATTATAAAACATGTCCCAAAAATGCAGATTATTTTTAGTATATCAGTCAACAACTCTTCACTTTTTATGAACATACCAAACTCTTCAGATTTCTTTGATTTCTTCCAGTCAATTCCATATGAAAACATGTGCACTAAAGCTGTAAGAAACTATCTCTTAAAGGAAAACAATCACAAATCTGGTTTATGTGCCCTAGTGGTCCGAATGTAAATAAGTACTCAGAAGGGAAAATTAGCATAATAGGCATGAATTAACTGACTGAGATAAACTAGAAAGTATTTCAGCTTCAAAATGGATCAAAATAATTCTACATAAATAGAAAAATATCTTTAAATTTGTGTATGTCTTTTTAACTTCTTAATATTAACTGAAAATGCCACAATACTGCATGAAAGGTTATTTTTCTCATATATATATCTTTGGCTGTAATCTGGGAAACCAAATAAGCTAATATAGTCTGTTCTGAAAGCAATACTCAACTAACACATGTCACTACAGAAAAGCTAAATAAATTCTTTTTCTTTTGAGGTTAACAAGTTGTGTAAGAAGTAGGGATATGCTGCCTGCATTACAATAGGCAAAGGGTGTAGGGCTTTTCCTCCCTGTAAATGTACATTTGACAAGTTTGTATTTGGGCTTGTTATGTGTTTGGTTTTGGTTTTGGTTTTGGTTTTGTTTTATTGTTTGTTTGGTTTTGGTGGGTTTTTTTTAATTTACCCCTCAAACATTTCTGAATAGACTTAGCATTCAGGATTCTATATAATACTTGAAAACATTCATAGAAGATTGTAAACAATACGGACCTACTGAATATTTCTGGAGTTTTCAATACTGGTGTGGAACAATAAACTTTCAAAACCGATCACTCAACCTTTCACGTAAACCATGTCTGCAATACAGTTTGAAGTTTAGCAGAATCATATGGATCAAAGATTTTGTCAGTTTTCAATGGATCGTTGCAAAATACCAGTTTACTACTTGGCTTCAGGAAGAAAAAAAAGAAGTATATCTAAACAAAGATTTATTTGAGTGTGTAAGAATTATATAAATAAAAATGCCAAGTATTACAGTTTTGAATAAATGGTACATCAAGACAACTTTGCACCTCTTCCCTATTAAGAATATGTCTGGAATTTTTTAAATTACAGCACAGCAGTTTTGATCTCTGCATCTATCTCAGTAGGTTTTTGAATAGTTTAACCAAACATGTTTTCAGCATTGATTTGTCATTTTTTTAAAATGAATCTGAAATTTTATGTAAATTAATGACACAGTGATTCTTTGAAATTTTTGTGTCCACAAATCATTTTTTTGAATGTTTTATTCCATTTTTCAGCTGATCAAAGAGATTTCTCTGACAGGAAAATTTTATAAATAAAACAAGCAAGCATACTGCAAATTTTAAGTAGTTTGGTAGAAGTGTAGGTAGAATCTAAATTAGTACATTGTCTAGGGTAGCCTACACTGACCTATTTAGCTTTAAAGCAGAGCTGTAAAAGAGTAATAATGAACTATAACTGCTTTCTCTACATCACACTTCTCACATGTCTTTTACAATGTATCTGTTTAGTATTGGCAGAGGACATGATGCAAAGTATCTGGCTTGTAAAATCCAAGTGTAAGGTTAGAAATAACAGTACTATAAAGTCTGAAGCCCCAAAGCAACTCAGCATTTTCAAAGTTTCAAGCTAGGTGTTTTGAGTGTCAAGTAATCAAAAAGTGGTTGTCTTTGGAGCAGGCATTAGCAACTGAAAATCTCTTTGTATGTACCTCTTGGGCATTACCATTCTCTAGGCATTTTCTTTAAGAAGGAAGGATTGGCTAATAATTTTAAATCTGAGGCTTACCATTCTCCCTTTGCTAACCTAAATACCCAGCTTTTCTACTGTGGTGTATATGTTTAGTCAGAGCATGTGATCATCTGCCTAACTGGTAAATATCACTCACGTGCAGAAAACAGCTTATTGATGCTTTCACCAAACCTGCCTCAGGAGACACAGAAGGTACAGTTAGAATCAACTGGATAATTTTGTTTCTAGACAAAAGACTGACACACTTGGAGAAAGCACATTTTCTAACCTGAAAATCTTCTAGGATAATCAGAAAGTGATAAAGATAGAAACATCAGTGAGATTTAAGGAGAGGTGGGATTTTTTAATGACTTTGGTGGAAACAGGAGGGGAAAAACAAACAAACAAATTGGGAGTAGTTTATACATGCCAGACTGTGCAGCAGAAACACAGCTTAGGAAGGCAGTAATGTGGAAAACTGGGAACCACATGCAAGCACAAAAAGTGGGTATCTCATAAAAAGTACTCCCACCAAAATGTTATGGTAACTAAATCCCACTTGAATTTATCTTTCTTTGGTTTAAAGAGCACAAAAGAGTGACCAGAAAGATGTTCATTTTTTTTCTCTGATAACTTTTGCAAGCTTGAAAGCATGTATGTGTCAGCATGCTTTTCTCGATTAGGACAAGGGAAATCATTTACCAAAATATATCTTCACATTCTTCTACTGGTGATAACTGTCATTCAAAGTCCAGCCAGTTTGTTCTCTCAGTTTCTGTTTCTTTAATAATTCCCTTAATGGTAACAGGGAATATGCAGGAAATGGTAAGCAAACTCCTGAATAGGTTAATATTTTCAACATCAACAGTTATGTTCATGTTAGCTAAAAACAAGTTAAAATTAAGAGTTCAGGCACACAGTGTACTTGTATTTTAATGAGGTGCTTTGTGTAGACCTGTCATTGAGTGTTAACATTTACAAATGTAATTAATTCAGTCATATAAAACAAATATTAGATAGTTATATTTTAATGAATTTAAACCTATGTATAAATGCCAGCAGAAAGTTCCAATCATACTTAGTCAGGAATATGCATTAATCTTGCTTAGTTTTGCTCTATATGGTGCACTAGACAAGATCTTCTGGCAAAATTAAAAATAAATGCCTATGTTTGACCTCTGACTCATGCAGTGTGGAAACATACAATATTTAGGTTTTAATTGTGCTATTTTTCAGCTGCACCAAATCAGACCATCTGTCCAAAGTCTAAACTAGATTTGTTTTTCTACATATACTGAAATGAATTTTTTAAAATTAGGTTTCATTATTATTTCTCTGTAAAAAGTTCAGAAATATTTGCATATATCCAAACAGGAATAGCCCAACATCCAATTAACAATAAAATAGGCATTGAATAGGAAAAATAAATATTGATCTGCAAAATACCATGCCAATTTGTTCTCACAGTAAGCATCCTTTCCCTCCAATCAACTGATTTCCTTTGACAAAGGGAATGGGAAGAGGAAAGTGCTCAAATGAAATAGAAGTGAATGTTGTTTATAAAAAAAATTTATATAATGATGGCAAATCCTTTAGGCCAGATTTCTCTACAACTTTCAGTTTTTGTGCTTCACTGAAAACAAAAAATTAAACAGATCCTGAAAACCACATTTAAAAAAACTATCACAGATGGCCATGCTTATTTGTATACTCACTAAATAATGCTCACAGTATCATATATTTGCATTTTATTTTCACTCAGAGTTGCCTCGCCATCACTTTCTCTCCAAGTCTCTTCTACAGCAAAGAGGGACGTGGTGGCAAGAGGACTTCAGCAGTTGTAAGATGTGACCAGAGGTGCAAAATTATGTCATTTTAGCAGATCATCTGGAAAGACATGTTTGCAGAGCAGACAGGCTTGCAAGAAGACCCTGAAGGCTGATATCCTGCAATTTAAGGCTGGTTGTTCAGGAGACCAACGAAGAATGGACTCTTTGCACCTCTGTGGCCATGTTCACCAAAGTGGCCTGTTGCCTTCAGGAGCTCAGCCTTGCCAGGAAGAGCTGGGTTCCTGTATTTTTGCTTGCTTACTCCTCCCTTGCACTCAAAATAGCATATCCCAGTGAAGCAGCAGTGAGTTTGCACTGCCATGTGCAAACATAACAGTCTTCACATCCATAAGAACAAATGTCAGCATTTCAGAAAACACTTGAAATTACTTTAGCCAAATACATGCCCCCAAAAATTTTGAACAGTGTGTGTTCAGGATTTTTTGCTGTTTTTCTTCCTTATGTCAGCACCACTTCACTCTCCAGACATGCTAATCCCAAAATATCTACACAGGAGCTTAGGAATTTCTTGTATCTCCACAGGACACAAAGATGAAACGTAGATGTTTTCAAATCCGACATCCATATCTGAGTTAATCACCTTAGCCTTTATAATCAGTGAGTGGTAGGATAGGAATTTTTTGGGCATGGTTCATCTTCTCCCAAAGTGGAATTTTGTCAAATGATTGATGATCTAAATGTGCGTATCAGTCTCCAGAAGACCATGGCATGACTAGATGAGTTTATAGATGTCCAAAGTTAGGTGAGATGAATCTCACTCCCAGTGATGCATTAGATAAACAAATGGTATCCAAATATCCCAAAACACATTAAGTTGATGACTGGTACAGATTTATATCAAACATCCCCCTGAAGTGCCCTTTATTTTATGTGTTATTGTCAAAATGAAGTCATGAAGACCAATAATAACCAGCTGGAAAAGTATATGTTACATAAAGGTGAAGCACATCTGGAGCACTCTACAGAGGATTTAATAGAGGTTTGATAGAACTGAATGTAATTCAACCAGATAGAACTGCTAACAGACAAATAAAAGGAAAAAAAAAAGGAGAAAGTGAAAGAAAGCTGCCAAATTACAGACTATTTATTCTGTAGTTGAGAAACCCTGAAAAATTGGATATTTTTTTTAAAAATTTGCAATAGTATCTGCTATTTCTGTGAAAACAGACTTTATAATCTGCAATATTGAAGACTCAGTACCTGAAATAACGATAAAATTTCTAATTCAAATATGCACTTATTGAAAAAAATATGACCAAAAATATTTTTTTCAGAACATGCAAGTCTATGTTTTGGAATAACCATTTGCAAGGATAGCACCAATGTCATTGAGATTTTCTGTTTTGCTGAAGGACCTGTTTCTAGGATAAAAATGGTAGAAGCATTTGGTCATCATGGGGCACACTGAAGTTATGTGTGTAATCATTACCTGTTTGCTTATAGTGTTGTCTATGAACTGGGAATGACTATTGAACAGCAGCTAAAAATTCTTCATGTACAGTACCTGGGGTTCAAAGTCACACTTTTTTAGAAAATGCCTACTGTATGATCTGTATTTATTAATACTGTTCCTATAACATTAATACTTTAAGGTGAGTCAGTAGAGGTATTATGATACTGTAAAATTTTAATGTTAATAAATGTGCCTATGGTAATAAAATACAAGTACATTATTGCTTTTATGAATTTGAAGTTGATTTATGTTATGTTGTAACACCTTGCTCAGGAGGATGTCTTGCTGTACCTTAGAAATGTGTATATTGCAGACTACTATATTTCTTTTTGCTATTCTAAACATAATAAACAGTTGAATGGTTACGTAGAACTCTTAGAAAAACTAGCATTGAAAAAGAGTGGCATACCAAGTGCTAGAGGTATTTACCTTTTTAACAGATTAGTTGTTTGCTTTTAATTTCCTAACCATTACTTATTTCAAATATTTTCAGATTGTTGACAGGCTATCAGAATTTTCTAGTGCATAATACAGATACAAAGAAAAATACACCTGAAACCATTTCTCTCTAGGACAATTTCATCTCAGTGTCTGTTTACTGTAGTGCACACTAATTATTTGTGAGTAGTGTGTACACAGCATGAGACCTCAAAGACCACATATAGATTGTTGAAATATTTTTTTTTATTATTTCAAGTATTATATCCAGTTAGTTTTAAATTATGTGCACTGTTTCATTATTTTATGCTGTTGTCTGTTGTGCAGTCTTCTACAGCAAACCATTGGAAAGGCTTGTTTTTCCTTCTAGGCTGTTTTTGTTGTTGTTTTTTAGCACTGTTGCATATCATTACCTTCAGTGATAACTTATTTCGCTGACTTAATTCTTTAAATACAAAACCTTCAGCATTGTTGAAGGCTCCTCAGCAGTAGTAGAAAAACACTCAGTTGAGTATAAACCTGCATGTTTTCCTCTTCAATCTCTTGAACAATGCATACAAACAATACCTGTGAGACTGGAAAATCAAATCATGAAGCTTATACAGATATTTCCAGAGGAGATTTTTCCAAACTAAGGTAACTACATTCAAGTACAACCGGAGTATTTGTTGTATGCTACAGCTTTACTATCCTCACTGGTCTAAAGCAAATAAACCTACTCTAGCGCTGTATCACTGAACTCATAAAGGTTGTCCAGACTAGAGTAACCTAGAGCTAAATAGCTATGTAGGCAACTTGCTTTTCTAGAGTGAACTCTTAATACTGCATATGTTTAAACAGCACTGTTTATTAAATGTCACAGATGTCATCAGCTTCTCCCATATTCCTTATGCTTCTTCTTTGATGGACTTGGGTTAAATGATGTCATCACTTCTACTCAGCTTGTTGCCTTGTTTCAGCTCAGGGCAATGAGTAAAGCCAAGGTAAGCAAGGGAAAGACCCAACAACACAGTGTGTGGCTGACACCTTACAGCCACACAAAATCCTAGCAGGAAATCCTAGGCATAGTGAAACCCTAGGGCACAGTGAAACATCACAACAACAATTAGGTATAGTGTAAATTATTTAATCTCTGGGTCAGAGCATTTCCTTTCCCTGTTTTAAAGGTCTTTTAAGTTGTTTCTTTGATTTATTTACTACCTTTCCAGTAGCTGGACAGTAAATGTGCCCTTATAATCACTGAGCATTTCTACTGTCTGTAGTCTTAGCTGTCAGCAGCAGTTGCCTACACTAAGTGCAATAAAATATTCTTGCCTAGGAGACTTCAAAGTTGTATAGCTTTCAGTGCATTTTTATCTGTGGCTTTGTAAATAAATGTAACACAGGTACCTCTTCTCTAGCTGTTTGGTTTTTGGAGTTCTTTTTCCTTAGAAAATCAGTATTTATAGTCCAGCTCTGTCAAGGATCCCCACCCCAACTCCCACCCCTTCAGCTACCACATGTGAATATTGTTTCAGATTTAAGCCATGAACTTCCTTTTTTTTAAGATCAGTTTGATATATTATCCAAAAAGTACTATAGGTCTAATTCTGGAGTCACAGTACAAATATTTCTCAGAGGGCTATACCTTCAAAGAAAGTCACTACCACTATTTTTGCTGTGCTCAACATCTATTCATGTGCTGCTATGATTTTAATAAATGAGATATACAAGTTATTCAAATAATAGTAAAGAGACAAAAGTCATTGTGTGGTGTTAAACAAAGTGTTAAATCTTGCTACATGAGTAAACAGAAGCACAGCGATTATCTCTGTTTGTGCTGTATTCTTCACTGTATGGCAATAACCTAGATCTCTCCATCACCATGAAAATAGAGAAATTTTAAGGACTATTGAACATCAAAAATTGTCACTGTATGCCAGCACATTTTTAGCCTGCATAGGTGCTTCTCTAATTGTCACACACTGGCACCATGCACAATATTCAGTCATTATAGTACATATTTCTAGTCCTGTTATGATGATGATGATGATGATGATGATGCAGTATTTATATAATGGGTGACAACAGGAAATCAAGCCAGGTCAGAACCTCATTTCTCAGATGCTCTTAGTTATCTCACATTCACCCCCATACCCGCTATTCTTCTGGCTACATTATCTCATTCTCTCTATGCATCCTCTCTGTTCCCTCTCCGGCTCTCCAGATACCTCCCTCAGCCAGATGACCTCTATGACCATATTCTATCTTCTTTAAATATGTCATGTGTGGTTAATTTGATCCAAACCTGAAGAATTTTATTTAGTCAAAACTGAGGAATTTGGATCAGTCAAGTCTTAAAACACACCCACTTACCCTGTTGAGCATCCTGGTGAGCCCTCAGTATCCTGCTGAGTCCTGATACTGCCCACTCTTGGCTTTCCTGAGCGGTTCTCATGGTGATCCATCAGGGTCTCTGCAGGGAAGTGGAACAGAATCTAACTCTTTATTCACTTTAAGTGGATGCTCCTTTCATTTAAGATCTTCCTCTGGAAATCAGTAAGACACCACTCAGTTTGAATAAAGACAGTGGAATCAAATACTGTGTTACTAGTGAGCTTATTTTCAAGGGGCTGTAAAGTAGAACAGGGCAAATAGTTACACCACTAAAAGGAGTAACCCAGCTTTGCCTATGGTTGATTTACTAGAACTTCTTTTTAATGCATTGTTCTAAAAACTTTGACTCGTATATCCATTTTTCTTCTCCTATCTGTCAGAAAAAGGACTTATACACACCTTCCAAGTTTAAAATTATATGTACCCCATGTAAAAGCTCAGAAAAGTTTCAATGATAACTATCACATATTTATTGTTACTAATCTCTGCATTTTGCTATCCAAGTCTAAGGGATGGTAAATGAACTGAGGGACACCTACTGCCTGATACTATGACTCTGACTAGTTTTTATTGTCAATCTTGTGTATAGTCCTCAGGTAGCAGGATGCCTGATGAAGCCCCACTTATTTGCCCATCTATATGCCCACAGGCATCGTATACATGTATTTCAGAGACCTTTCAGCAAGCCTACTCAATAAAATTTCAGTCCATTCCAAGTTTATAAGGGTTCAATCAGGCAGATGTTAATCAGTGAATTATGCATAAAAAAACGAGCAGCCGTTTCCACCGTCTCCAAGATACTTGCCATAGAATCTATTATTTCAGTACCACAATTGAAAAAGGGCTTAGGTTTCAATTGAATCTCTTTTGCAGTCTCAAAGAAATTAGGGCTCGTCTAGGCTGATACTTACTCTAATGAGCCTGAATACTGTGAAACTCTCCTTTTCCACCCCCAAAAAGGCTTCTCTGACCATAAACAAGACTGTATCTCTGGAGGATTTCCTATGCTCTGTTGATCTAAAGGTATGCTTTATAGTCTCTCAAGAATGGTATTTGTCTTTATATCAAGTTCAGAACCAGTAAAATTGCCCCAGACAATTTTATTAAGCTGATAGAGAACTGCTCATTTTAGGAAGAGAGAAGGACCCTTGCTTTGTTGGTCAGTAACCCAGAGGCTTTTTATTTATTTCCTATGAAACTAGTTTTTTTCCCCAGAAATCAGAAAGAATTTCAGACAGCCGAAGAGCTGTTTTGCTTTCTGGCATGTCTAAAACAAGAGAACCCAATGAGTTCTTTTCATATAGGCTTTTGTATTTTATTTTAAAAAATCTTTTATATTTGATAACTAATCTAATTCATATCAATGGCAATGTAAAACTTGTTATTAACTTTACTATAACTCAAGAGAAGCCACGCTTCTGATGAGGGTTTCCAAATAACTTTGATTTTTGAACACTTGCATACTTAGACTCTTTAGAGGCAGACAGGTAAATTGTGGCGTTACATGCCACCTGCATGTAAATACATAGAAATCCAAGTTGATTGGAGCTTATCTATGTGTGCAAAGCAAAACCCATAAAACGAGTGATGCTTCAACAAGTGTGCAATCAAAATTAGTCAGGTAAAGAAAAAGAATAGAGAGACAAGGAGTAGGATGTGGAGAAGAGAGCGCAAAAATAACAGAAGCCAGGGAATCTCTCAATTCTTTTGTAAATGTAATGAAAGATTATCTCTCATTGCTTCAGAGAAGATGATTGAGGTACTGACAGATATTACTAAGATATTCAAAATAAGTGACATGTAACTGTATGTGAAGTCTTGGTTTGCCTAAAGTTTTGTTGTAGTTACCTGCTGTAGCTGTGGTTGCTGCAAGGTTGAAAATACACTCAAGATGTTGCTCAGTTGAATAAGCTAATATATGGAGCAGAACTCCAAACACAATTAATAGATTCATGTCTGCCAATGTATATAAAACGTGTGTATGTGAAAACTAAGAATTTGATATTGTCACTATTTAATATATATATATATTCTATTAAGGATGAAATGATGTAATTACACTAGGACCTAACTGACTGTAGAATAAAGCATAGAGGCAAACATAGTGATATATAAGAGAAGGAAAGAAAGAAAACTTCACTGAGAATAAGGGCAATTGAATGAACAAAGTAGCATAGTCCTACTTGCATCAATATTTTACCAGAACATTGTAATGACCATCACAAAAATTAAGGAACAAAGAAAGATCATTTACAACATAGAAATGGTCCTTGCCTTTAATTTATTCACTGTCCTCTTTCTGTGGCTGACAGGACTTCCTTTAGGGTTGGAGAAGAGTGGGAGCTGTTAAATTCATGAGTCCTAACTCATGAGCTGTCATTTATTTAAATTTTTTTCTTTCTGGCATGAGTGAAGTGAGATGTTTCTTTCATATAGGATTTTAGGGGTTTTTGGTGTTTCGATTTTTTTTCGATTAAAGACCTTCTTTTTTTAAAATCATTTAAAAATTATGAAAAAGGCTTGAATATAATTTTGATTTCTGTGTTAACTCTTTTAAAAAAAACAAACCAACAAAAACAAACAAACAAACAACAAAACCAAACCAACCAAACAAAAAAAACCCCTGCTTTTAAATGATGTTCCAGGTATGACTAGTGTTTGCCTTTGGGTATCAAAGGGTTTTCCATGTGGGTTTATTGGATTACCCAATATGTCAGTTCTCTTCACAGTCCCTTTCAGCAGCCAGTCTTCAGAGGAAAAGCCCATAATCCAACCAGGAGGGCACTGACAAAACTGCACCCAATCACAGCAAGCATTGAGCAACTCAGTGGCAGAAAGAAATTTCTTACTGTAGGTGGTTTGGTCATGTGGCATTAAGAGTTGACATCACTAGAGGGCAAAACATAATTTATAACTTTTCTCTGTCTATGAGGGCAACAAGACCATTAAATACTGAGTAAAGTTAGCAGTGCTGTATTTTAATGACCATTTGAAGTCTCCAGTGAATGCTCTGAGTTTTTAGAGAACCATGAGATCTTTGACAGTCCACTGAGAAAAAAAATCTTGCTTGTGAATGAGTTTATAAGGCTTTCCTTGATTACGGGGCAGGAAAATGCAGGTATGCTTTGTTTTATAGATTTCATTTTTCCCTTGTTCTCATTGTCTCTATGAGTTGATGAGTTTTGCTGGTGACAGTCCTTTTTAATCTTGAGAAAAAAAGGACCTGTAAACTGTCTCTGTTTACTTTGATTCAAGAAAACAAGTCATTGTTTTCTTTCACTTGATGTTGTATAGCATTGCCATATATTTGACCCAACTAAATTAAAAACCCCAAAAACATTAATGTGTGAAGGTAATTTAGCCATGCTTCAGGACACTTGGCACAGAAGGGGATTGAGTTGCATAGATATATTATTAAAAACAAAAACCATGAAAAAAAACCCTCAAGGTAGGAAGCTCTGTGCTTCTACAGTCAGAGCACCAGAGTGGTGGTGTTTGATGGTTACTAGAGGAGTTAAATCATTCCAACACCGTTATTGCAATCTTACCAGGCAGAAACCAGGAAACCTTTATACCACAAGTGTTTTAGGACTTCTGCTAGAAGAGTACAAACAGACACATTGCAAATTAAATGGCAAAGCTTGACTAAAGGTGACTTTTGGTTGAAGGATGCTGGAGGCCATGGTTGGTTAGCTTTGTTCTTGGGCCATGTTTGATGTTACTTGTCAAGTCTCAGACATAGAGAACTGGGGAGGGGAAGGTGACAGAAAGAGAGAGCTGCAATTAAAAATAGGTATTTTCTAAATGGCAGACTTTTTTTTTTTTTAATAACTGATGCATTCCTCAGTTCAGACCTTTCCCAGAGTGAAGGGAGTTGATTATTTCTTATACCATTTAGCCTATGTCAAGAGGGCTATTTTAACTGCAAAGAGAAATATGTGAAACTGTCAGCCACAGACCTTTAATTCCCAGGCTTATTTTTTCTAAACAATGATGCCATTTTTTTATGGCACACTCCTTTTCACAGAGATATAAAGATCAAACATGAATGTTTCATTTTCCATAACTATTCCAGACAAACATAGCTCTTCCAGAAAATAATAATAAAAACCCCAAAGAGGTAAACAATGTTCACAGAGGGAATACAGTTTAAGTAATTCACACAGTATACAAACATGTAGTGGTACAAAACCTGCAACATGAGTTTTTTGTTACATTTTAACAGTGTTTCCTCAAATCTTCAAAGCTTTCTTGATGGTTTGCTGAAGTAATTGAACCACTCTTGAGTTGTTTTATATAGGACATCTTATCTTTCTTTCATTACCCAGTCCGTGGCTTCTTTTCTATTCCCATGAAATCCATGTACACACTTTAGAAGCCCTCCTGAACAAGCTTGCTTCTAACTTTCACAGAGCCCTTAGCACAATTTGAATACGAAAGAGATACTGAATAAAAAGCTTTAATCTCTTGTCTGCTATTCTTCTTTCTTGCCTCTTCATCTCCCCCCCCTTCCCCATCCCCCTCCGCCTTCTTCCAAGAGCTTTTCTGTGTTAGTAAAGTGAACACTTTCTGTTTTAAATAAGTATAATATTGGAGAAGATGCACGGGGAGAATGAAACCGAAAGCCTAGCTGTGAAGCCTCTCTGTCACAATTTAGCAATAATTGTGCTGCATTTACTTGCTCTTGAACTTTTTGCAGGTAAAAGATTAGTAAAGAGCTCTCCTTAACAAAATCACTCAATCAGTAGCAAGCATAGGTAGTATCAAATGTGCCCTCTACCTCAGATACTGTGGGGCTCTTTCTTCTGATACCTCTTCCCTCAGTTAACTGGAACTGCTTTGAAAGGGCTTTCTGTTCTCTGCTCTCTTGTCAATTTGAATGCCAGGAAATGAGCCCCCTTTGTGAGATTAATTAATAGCAGGAGCTGATCGGCCCAAGCCCAATTGCCACGCAACAGAGCTGTAATTGCTACTTTGTGGAAAGGAAAGAAAAAGTTTTGGTTGCAGTTTAAGAAGAGGGTTTAAAGAAAGTTCTTTGAACTAGAGGTCTCAGTGCACTGGATTAAGGCAAGAAGCAAGGAGGCCTTTGAAGTTTGTTAAGAGGTTTTGGAGGAGAAAAAAGTTGGGTGGCAAATGGGAGCTGGCAACATCAAAAGCATTTAGCACCATTCCTCACCTGCTTGTATTCAGAGCAGGGACCACAGGCTGGAAGGACCATTTGCTAGCAGTTTAAATGGTCATTTTGAGGATCTATTTGTTTTGATAGGAAACTGTACCATGTGTACACGTCATTATGTATATAAGGATTGTTACATCTGAACATATGAGAGCTACATATACCCCACCACATGCACATGCATACGCATTACATGTACAGGTATACACAGTCACTGAGTTCTATATAATAATTGACAACTGTCATTTTTCTTTCTACCACATATCACTGACTGCTACTCTGTTTACTTGTGCATTGATATACTACTAGTTTAACGTAAATGGTTCCAAGCATTGCATACATATTTGGCAATATCTCAAAAGCTAAAGTCATCCTCAGGCAAAATTTGACCAAGAGAAAATGGAGAGAAGTCTCTTGCAAATGCCAAGGCCAAAAACAGGCATGGCAAAAACCTTTGCATAAGCTGGCAATACGAACTGTGTGACAAATTAACATCCCTTCATTTTTTTAATATGCAGTGGCAAGGATGCAACTTTACAAGCAGAGCACAGTTGTGAGTGCAGCGGTGCAAAGATCCTGAAAAACTGCCTTAATGAAGGCTGGGGGATTACCTTGGAGCCAGAGATGGGATCCCGAAGTGCAGCAGAGCCAAGGATCTCATTCTGCTCCACACCCCCCTGCAGGGCCCATGGCCACAGCATATGTGCTGGAAATCACTCAGTGGCATAAAACCACCTTGGAGGATATTACAAGCCAGTGGAGCTTAGAGCAGCCTTGAGGTGTTCTGAATTATACAGATGAGCCACTGTCAGCCCTGAAATGCAGACAGGGCAAAGGTGAAGGAAATCCACTTTTGTGCACTTCCTCAGCATCTGCCATTTACACCACTGCAGTCAACAGGTCAAATTCTCATGTGATCTGAACATAGCCAGTGATTTCTGAATGAATTTGACCCAGTATCTATATTCTCTTAGTACCAAGACAGGCCTACAAATTAAACCAAAGATTTCTTGTCACAAACTTGGTGAAGTACTTTAAACCATTTGCACTTAGGGGATGTCGACTGCCTTTTTGTTGCCTCTTTCTGCAGCACCCAGTAGAAAGGACTTGTACTACTGAATTGGTGCTTCTAGTCAAACACAAAATCCTCTGAACAAACAGCTCTTTATGCTGTTAATTTGGGTGGCAGGATGAAATTTCAGAGTGACATCAGTTTGAAAATCATTCAGATCTCAGCTGCCTGCCTTACAGTTTAGGAATAATAAAAAAAAAAAAAAAGTGAGTTCTTCCTATTTCAGAAATTGCCAGTCTCTCGTTTTGTATATTTTTCCCTTTTTCAATCTCATGTATAAAAATAAAATAGAAAACTAAATGTACCTTCAAATAAATGTCAATAGGTGTTTGAACTTTGTCTACAACTTCAAGTCTTCAAGATTGTATTTGATCAGCCATTTTTCTTCTCTCACCTCCCAGTTCATTGCAGTACTTAAAATGGTACAATTAAAGGATAATGTGAAATGAAGACTTAATGAAACAAAAATCCACACAGAAAAACATTTTAATGGTGAAGGCTTTAGTAAGATTACAAATGAAAACTTGAAAAAAAAAACAAAACAAAAACAACAACAAAACACACACAAAAAGAACCCACAAAAAAACAAACCACAAAACTGAAAACTAACACCCCCTCCCCCCTTCCAAAAGACAAACAAAAAAGGCAAGCCAAAAAATCTTTGGATTCTTTTGGAATCTTAGGATTCATCTTTCCTAAGCCTTTGCTTTCTTCAGCCTCTATTGGCCTCCCTTTGCTTCTGAAACACAAATCTAGCACTCTATGACAGGTGGGATAATTTGCATAGCTATCTCTTTCCAGTGTCTGTAGAGATCGCCTGACCACCTAACCCAGGGCAGCATGTCTTGAAGCAGCTAAGGCTGGGGAGTAGAAGGCCTCTAAGAGAGAGTAGTCCAAACACTAACAGATGCACTGGAAAGAGGCATTCTGTGATTCCTGGTCATTAATGGTTGATATATTTCAGTTTATTCTCATAATTGTTTAGAAGTACACCCCATAGTCAGATATAGCATAAACAACATCACCAGGTAGAGTGCAGTAAGCCACATTCTTCATATTGTAGTCCATTTTCAATGCTATGGACCCAGAGGTCACATCTATCTATCTATCTATTAGATCCATCTATCATTTTTTTTACCTCAAGGTACTTTACAGGATAGGGAAGCCCTCCTGAACAGCAACATCAATTGTCCCATCTTAAACTCATGGGGACACTCAAAAAAAAAAAAAATTATGGTGGGTAGTTGGATGATTATGCATCCTCTCTTCTCCACTTGCTTTTTCCTCTTCTACCATTACACAGCCTCCCTGCTGTTCTGCCATCTCATCTGCAGAACAAGAAAAGAGTGATTCCAATCTTCAGCTTCTCTGGAAGTTTATCTGCTTATACATCACATGAGAAGAGGGTTTCTTTCTCATAAAACAATGAAGAAGCAAGCAAATATAAAAATTAAAAGAAAACACTAATCCTGAGGCTGACTGGATGAGCTGTAGTAAGTATATGCAGCGTTTTGCAGAATATTATGCCACAGACTTGTAAATTTATCTGCTGAGCTCATTTAAGCCATCTTTCATCTCATATTTCAGCTTCTCATGTACTAGAGGGTGACTTACTTGGAAGCAAGCCTTGAAAACAGTTTGCAATTCTGACTTTTCTAGGAGATTGTAGGGAAGTCAGATACTAATACAAATCTTCAAGAGGCACCAGTTTTTCACCTTATCCTAACCTGACACTTAGGACATGTAAAATTCTCAGATTTCAATATCCCAAGGTCACACTAAATGTCACAATAAATTTTACTTACCTTAGGCAAAACAGTGATGTAGATCTTTATTTAAACATACAAATTAATTCATGAAATGTCTACAAGATACCCAAGCCCATCCATATATCCATATATCATTGTTTTTCAGTAAGGTTTTCTATAATTACATCTGTTAACAAATGTAGCAAATTCAATTAAATTTTAACTGGCAGTGCATGGAAGCAAAACAGGTTCACTTCTATTATGTCAAACACCTTATTTTATGCCATGCATGTTAAGGTTTACCACTCCTTAAGGCTTGCAACTGCAACATTTTAACTGATATCTGGAGGCTTGTAATTGTATGTGTGCACATCAATTATGGATTGGATTCAGCATTTTCAGATAACTTCACCAATCACAAAGAGAGCCCAGTGGTCTCCTGGCATTTTCAGAGCAGTTTGATTACAGGTGTAATACATACAGCCTTGTTAGCTCTCAGTGATGAGGGATTCCCTTCCCTGCTGGGTTCTAGCTGAGGCACTGACCATTGCTTTTCACTAACAATTTCTGCCTGTTCCCCAGAGGTGTTTTAATGAGCCCCTCCGACATGGCCAAAGGCAAGAAATGTTCTCTGGGCCAGTGAGGTGAAGAGCCAAAGCTTAGCCTACTAGGCAAGCAATAATTAATAAGGCATTTCTGATTCATTTTGATTCATTAACAAAGTTACTTTTTTGTTATTACTATTACTGCTAAGCAACACAACGTTAAGTCTGTCACATTACTCACAAGTATTGAATGAAAAACTCATGCCAAGGTACGCAAAAAAAAATAATTTATGACAAAAAATAAATGAATTTAGAATACTAATTGGGAGAAAGCAACTGACAGATACAGGGAAAAATTGATTTTAGGGGAAAACGAGAAATCTGTTTTCTGTTTATTTTAAGGACAGGGAAGGAATACTGATTAGAAATGTATAGCCAGTTAGGTTAGTGTAGCATTTGGTTAGGTTAGTACGGGATGTTAGATTTGCCCGGAATTTTCCTTAAATTCCTGGCTATCTGCTACTCAGGCAGAGTAACTGTGGGGCTGTGGTCTGTTTGGATTAATGGCAATGGCTCACTGAGACCCTCAGACTGTGCTGGCCCAAGACACTGTCAAATTACAAACATTGTTTCTTTCCATAGGAAGTAATGTTGCTTAATATTAGCAGTAACTGATTTACAAAGGGCCCAACTTCTGCCAGAATAACCTAAATAAACTGCTTAGAGCTGATTAAGGGATCCTCCAATTTTTGTTTTCATAAGTCAGGATCTTGGGAGAGACAACCAGCTTTGATAAGCTGTTTGGCATTTTGTTTCCTTCCTCCTTTCCCTACACAGAGGATAAAGAGAAAGACATTGCCAGGAAGAGGAGTAAAAAGAAATATTAGTTAAAAACAGGGTGCATCAAAACTGAAGCTCTTTAGAGATATGGAGGGAGCATCAATCACTTCTGTGGGCACATTAAGCTGTTACATATTATAGCCATCTCAGTTTAAGTGGTGTAAGGCTCATCTCATTTGCATTTGTTGTGTTACAATCTTGCTTCAGGCCTGTCTCCACAGTGAATAAGGTGGCTGTGCAAGGCAGCTTGTGGCTGGCATAAAGGATATGTCAGAGTCAAGCTGCTTCACTAATCAGCTTTGCTGGGGCAGATACATGATAGTCTATGTGAAGAAATGTAGATAATAGCATACAGCATCCACTGGAACTGTATATAGTGTATATAGGGCTTTAGACTAACTTCTAATCCTTCATGGAAAATTTGTAAATACTGCAGCGATGTTCTAGTGACCTCTAAAGGCAGCTGGTTCTTGCTGTGTAGCACTTTTTGTTAAACCTCACGCTCTGTAAGGCACATAATGGTAATGTTCCTACAGGCTCTATGTGGAGAATTTCCCCCCAAATATAATCTTCCCATTAAACCTTCCACGTTTCATTGCCACCTTCCCACTCCTCCCCATTTTCCAGAGGAGCCGCAGGTGAACCCCGCATTCCAGCCCTCCTGCCTGCATTCCCTCCTCCCCCCCTAGCCTACTCCCTTCCTCTCCCCCCGGTTTTGTCACACTGCCCGCCTGCGCCGGGGGCCAAGCCAGGGCTGCGCGCCCAAGCTTGCAGCAGTCACCACTCGCATGGTCCTCCCCTGGGGCCCGGCACTGGTAGCCGGCATCTCGTGCTGCGGTCTCGCTTTCCGTTCCTCCTCTAAACAACTTGGCATTATCATCAACTTTCCTACATCCAGCAGGCCAGGCCAGGGGCTTTATTAACATAGAGTATCTCGCCACAGGCCAGCCAGCATGGGTGCTGCTCCGAGTCGAGTTTGACTGCAGCGTTAAGCTGGCTAAAAATGTAAGTTTTTACAGACATTATTCTTCTGTTTCACATTTTCTTTTCCTTTTCTTTTCCCTTTGGTGATTTTAAAATTACATTTATGAGAGAAAACTAAAAAAAAATGAAAAAGGAACGAGAAGAGAAGGCTAGAGTTGATATTCAACTCCCTCAACTCTTTCTGGCATAGCATTTCCAACTCTCTGTTGCATGGCATTCTTCCCACTATAATGCCCCTTCGAGATCAGCTAGCAGGTCTAGTGTGCCATCCTCCTGAGTGCCAATTTGCAAAGATGGCCAGATCACAGTCAGAAACCTTCCTCTATCTGGGCAGGTTGCTGCTGTCATGCACCTCTCCTGCATGTTCAACTCCTCCACTCAGCAGCTCTGACGGTTAGGGTAAGACACCATGCTTTGTTTGCTTTAGTCATGATTAAACAATTAAGCTGGACATCTGGGTCCATTTCGACAACAGTGCACATGCAAACACACACAAATTTAGCAATAGATGCTAACTAAAAGCTATAGAGTGTTTTAAATGCGGGTGAATTCTACAGAGTAATAGGTCAGTGCTGCCTTTTCTTGCTCTCCTACTGAAGATAAGGGAAGCATTTTTTAAAACAACCTCCTCCTCTTACTCACAACCACTGACACCCCCTTGCCCCCCGCCACACACGCACACATATGATGAAAGACCTATAAAGTTGAATAGTTGGGAGATAATAACTCTAATGGTAAAGGTCCCAGCATACGTATGCCACCCTGCCTCTGGCAGTAATCCTGGCTTTCGGGATCTGAAATTTCCTAAAGATGTATTAGTGTCTTATACACATGTGCTCTTGTGCACTCATAATCCTTTTCACTAGCTTCTTAGCTGCATGCTTTGTATTTAAATTTTCCTTCTGACCAAGTAAATCCCTTTGGATGAAGTGACAGGAGCTTTTCAGCACCCATAGCTGGGTGACAGCTGGTGTAGAGGCTCTGAAAGACTGCAAAGTGTTCCTTACTAGCTTTCTTCAGGACCAGTGTCAGCCACCAGCTGAGCGATTTGTTAGCTCCCCTTTGGGCATCAGTCAGCTGAAGAGGCTCACATTAAAGGCTAAAGGAATACAATGGATATTAATATAAAAAAAACCCAATATCTGTGCTCCTGGCTTTACTGTGCTTTTAATTAGGTGCTTATTCATTATATGTGAACACAGTACATTTTCATTAATTCAGGAAACCCTTTATTAATACTGTATGAAGTATATATTCCTGCCTCAGAAACACACTGTTAAAACTTCGGCTGAAAAGACGTAATAGTCAGAAGCCTTTCTAGGAGCAACACAGCAGTTAGAGTAGTTTACTTACAGATCACAGAACAAGATGTTTGTATTTATTTTCCCTCAAGTAAAGTTTCCCTGAAAATGTCCAATGTGTAATATATTCTGTTATTTAATTCTAGATTTGAAGGTTTGCTTCTCAGGGGTTCTGGCAAGTTTTTGCTATTGGAATTAGTAATGAGGAGTGCTGGAACTGTGGAAGTAAATCGTGCAGTGTAATCAGGTTGTTAAAGGAAAAGCAATCCAAAAATGGGACTGTTTCAGAACCAAACTAGGGCTGGAGGTAACACTGCAGGATGCTGCCTGCACAGGTTTTTCTGAGGGGGTGCAGGCACAAAGACAGGGGAGAAACTCTCCACCATTTCTCCAAGAAGTAAAGCCAAGATTAATTTAAAAGAAGTCTATTTTAAAACACACGATAAAATTTTTAATTATTTATTGATCTCTAAGGAGACTGAAGTACTGAGCTAGGTAAAACTCCCACAGCATTCAAGTTGTTTTGCTTGAGTAAGGACTGTTGGCTTAGACCAAAGATTTATGAGAATTGCTTTACAAAAATAGTAATTAATATTTAAAATTTGTTGGTGTGCCACCCACACATATTTGTGAAAGCATCTCAACTTTTAACTATTAATCCAGACCTGTGATAATCAAAAATGTAAAAGTATTTTAATTTTATTATTTTATATTAGTTGTCATAATAAAATTCTCTTTTAAAAATTGGAGTAAAGGGCATTGTGAAGTTTCTTTCTCTGGGCTGATAGGTTTTAATAAAGTTGGGACGTATCTAAAGAGTGCTTCTCTTTTTTAGTTTCCCTTTTTCTAGAAATGAATGGGGGAACCTAAATGAATAAATCAAAATTCCAAAAAGATATATGAATTCCCTCAAAGCTTTGAAACATTATTATTCCTAAAACAAATAGCTAAATTAAAACTACAAATATCTGAGACAGTTTCCAATTTCAAATTTAGCTCTCGATGGCTGAAATTAAACCAGCTTTGGGCCTTTGATTCACACTCAGTAAAAAACTTTGAAAGTAATTTCTGTAAGAATGCTCATTTTCAAGAAATGTAACAGCTTTCAATATCATGCATTTCAATGTTTCCATTTTAATCAACTCTGGAGGTTTATTGTCTATTTTTTTTCAGTGACAGTTGCTAATTGAATAAGATCTATTTTGTAGAAATAATAAAATTTGCAAGGTGCTTCATATCGGTGAGTGATAGATCACAGAAATGAGGAAGATTATTCAAATGAATTAAAATAAAACATTGTTTTCTGGCTCTTCTTTTTACTTTAGAAACTTAGCAAAACTAATTTACAAAGAAAGAGTGAGGTCTTTTTATTTTAAAATGTTTTACATTTCTCTACAGAGACAGTTACATGCATGCCCTGAGAACATGCAATATACTTAAAGTAAAAATATAGCATTAACTTTCACTGACTAAATCAGAGATGTATTTACAGTTCTCACTCCTCCTTTACCCTTTGAATGTATTCTTGCTATTCATTCTTACATCTGGATTTTGACCCTTCTTTGCATACATTTTTCCCGTTTCCAAAATATACTGCTGTTGAGCCAGAAAATAAACACTAAAATCTCAAATTAAGCTTCCCCCTCAATGAATTGTTGAGGCACCTGATGCTGCACTCACTGAAGTCTGTAGAAGTTTTAATCAGAAATCACACAAGCATATGAGACAAGGGGCCTTATATCCATAATACCTGGACAACTTTCTGAGCTGCAGAACTGAAAGCTTTCTTTTAAGTGTTGTAATTCTAGAAATCTGCTAATAATAAAAACTGAATTTGGGAAATTTTTAGTTTGAACTCAGGCATTTCACTTAGGTCATGATCCCAAGCACTTCTTCAGCATGTTTTTCCCTTATGAATTATTTATACAGGGCTTGTAATGGGCTCACAAGTGACTCCAGAGTCTTTATTAGTAAATCATGGTCACAATATCAAACTGAAAAATTCACAGGATGTATAGTAAAAATAATGTTTAATCTTCACAGGACGACATTTGAGAGAGAAAAAATATACAATAGCAAAATATAGGGGAGTCTCTAATTCCTCTAAATATTAATGTTGTTTTCCCAAATTAGGTTAATCAAAGATCCTGAAAAATGCCAAGCTTTTTTCTTCTTTTTTTTATTCTTTAAGAAATTTTTTATGATTATTTTAAAACAGCTTGTTTTACGGTTTACATATTTACTCTCTATATAAAGCACTCTTGGTGCTTTTTTATTTTTAAATATGCAGCAACTTTTTAAAAAATATAGGGCATACCTGTATGTTTGGTGTCTGTTTACATTTTCTGTAATGTAGTCATTAAGCATACAACGTAGACTTAAAGGATGTCAAAACTGACAACCACACTATGATTGATGATGCTGTGCTAGACTAATTCTTACCAGGTGTGGTGTGATGTGAATTCAAATGCAGCTCAGGGTTCTTATTTGTATTAGTAAAGTTGTGCTTTGTCAAAGTTCTGTGACTTCTTAGCCCACTAAATCCATCTTCTAATCCACGTTTTTCTTCGCTTTATTGCTGTATACAATATTTTTCTTCCTCTTTCTCAACAAAGCAATCCTTACATCTTTCTTTTCAGTCGGGGTTTCTTAAGAAATCCAGTTCGTGTAAATTCCAGAAAATACCAAGTCTGATGAGGTTATGTTTATTAAGTGTAAAATCTACATAAAGGCTTCCTAAGTGACTTGAGCTAGGGTAGGCATAATTATGTAGGATGAAATTCACTCCATCAGCATAAAGCATAAACAGGAAGGTTCATGTGAATACGGAGTAAAATTCATGATCTTCAACCAGAAAAAGGGCTACAGCACACACTTCTTTGGTCCCTACATACATTGCCTTCACTGTTATCCCTTGTCACTTGCAGAACATGATGGGGGCAGCATCAAGTTATTACCTCTTGTTAAATGTCAGTGGTAAATATTGGGTACTTGTATCTTTGAACAACAAATAGACATTTATGTGGTAACAGGGAGTGTCTGACCTAAACTTTTAGGCTTTTGTTTGTTTGTTTGTTTGTTTGTTACCTCCTTCTGCCTTTCTTCCCCTCACCCTCTTCATTTTTGATTCTGCCCTCACTGGTACATTGTCATCAGCTGGATCATTGTCAAGCCAAATGCTCAGCACCTTTGATAACAGAGAATCGTGTTGGCGTGGGGTGGGCAATAGAAATGTATCTGTTTGTTTTCTGGCTGAATGATTTATCATGCTTGATTGTGCTTTTCTTGATTTTATTTATATTCTATTCTTAAAAATATTGATTTCACAAACAGTCTTGAGATAATAGAAAATATCTATAAAATTCTTAAGAGTTCATTTTACAACAGCCAAATAATCTAAAAACTTAAATAATATGGTTGAACAAATCACAGCAAACCACACCAACTGTTGTACTGCTAATCTATGAAAGCACCTATTACCCCCCCACCACTACCTCCCCCTTTCCCTCACGAGGCCCTATTTCACTCAGGTCTAATTTTAAGTGATTGCTTTCTCATGCAAATATCCATTGATTTGAATGAGATTTTGCAAGGGTAAAGACTGAGCAAAGACTTCGGGATGCGATCTTCAGAGAAAAACCCAACCCCTTCTTTTTATGGATAGAGAGTCACTGTACAGGAAAGTTATTGTACTATTAATACACAAAAGTGGTGGAAGGAGGGCCAGCACACAGACAATAACATATGCAATCAGTCTGCAAGGGACTGACAGGCACTGTATGCACCAAAACCAGAGAGGAGGGAAGGCAGGGGTTTTGGGCATCATCTGAATTACTCAGATACTTCTCTCCAGGATTACTCTGAAATACACTGAACATCTCTTTGTCAAAACCCACAGGCAAAGCAGGGGGCGAGTGGAGAGGGCCAAATTTTAAGTCTACTGGCAAATCATGGAGTTGCCTCATACAAAAAAAATCAGAGAAAAAAATATTACTTTCTTTTTTCAAAGTCCTGATAACAAGATCTGAGGGTGGGATAGCAATTTTGTAGGTAAAAAAAAAATAAATAAATAAAAATAAGCCGGGTTTTTTCTATTTAGATAATTTTACATCTTTTTATTTTTTTGATTCCATTATATTAGAGGCCTGAGGAAGTCACAGTGACCCCTGCAGGCAATACACTTTTCTCTAGAAAGAATTCAGGAAATTAGCATTACAATTACATACATTAAACAATTTTTGTGTGTAAAATTACTTTGTTTTGGGTTTTGTTTTTCTTGTTGGGGTTTTTTTGTTAAATCCATTTTTCAGCTTCCTCTGCAGTTCCATGTTTGGAACCTGCAGGAGAACTTCAGTAAGTTGGGGTAGGAATTTTGATGGAAAGTGGGATAGAAAAAAAGAGGGATAGAAATTCACAATAGAATTCAAAGCTTAGCATCTTTATTTGCTACTACAGTCTGCACTCACAAAAGAAATGCAAGTTTTTGACAGCAGAGCAATAGATGTGAGGAATGATCCCCAAATTTGCAGCCCTGACAACACGGCTTCCTTCCCCACAAACAAGAGAAGTCTTGTTTTTCTAAATACCTGTTTTAAAGTCAACACAGAGAAATGCATTTCTTTCTGAATTATTACACTCATTACTTAAAATTCCAACTCTATGTCTGCTTTGAAATCTATGTGAAAAACACGAGAAAGATTGCTATGCCACCCACTTTAGAGCAAAGGAATTAAAGGATGCCAAGTGCATTGGCTACTTAGTCGACATTTGTGGTTAGCTTTATCTGCCATGTTTAAAGTACTCCTGTGTAAAAGCAGTTGTCCAAAGAAGTCCTAGTGTCACTATAAAAACTGTTGTCACTTACTTGAGATGAGTAGGAATCCTGTGTCAGAGTATGCAGGTTGGATGACCTGGCACAAGGGAGTCACTGGAAGGAATGGAGAAATATTTCTTCTTTAACATGAACAGCCTCACATTGGGGTGGAGCTCAGGCAATTCCTGGAGGTCATACCAGCTTTCACAGATCAGTCAGTGCTGTTTTCCTTGCTCCACACATTCCTCATCTCAGTTTGCTCATTGGCATTGAGTTTGTTTCTTCCTGCTGGAGTCCTCTATTTGCATTGCATTCTGGCTAGTTCGTTCTTAGTGGGCTGGAAAAGAGTTTCTCCACACTATCAGTCTGTGCTAATGGTGGAAATCTGATAAAATCAGATTTTCCAGGAGGCCTAGCTAGGTAGGATTATGTAGTAATATTTATATTTGTTGCATCTGTATTTCAGACTTAACAATATTAAGCCTCACTCTGCAATATGGCCATTGTTTTGGCAGCTGTAGAGTCCGCTCCCTGACAGATTAGTGAAGGGATAAACTACTTAGTTATTGCTTCTCCTTGTTCTGTTATAACTGTTAAAAATGCAGCCTTCACTTTAACAGATCGTCTATCTTACTGCTCTTTTTTTTACTGAACCAGTAAGATATCTCAGTGATGGGTTAGCAAAACAGAAAATTAAAGCAGAGGAAAAAAAACGTGGGCAACCTGAGCTAATATATTCCCACATGCAAGTCATACGAGGTGCTCTCAGCAGTGTTCCTCGCGCTGTTCCCATCTATATGTATCAGATTTGTGGTCAGTTACTGGGTTTTACCAACCATCAGCTGAATCATGGTAACATCATCTTTGAAATATAAGGAGAATGGGAAGTAAAGAAACTTAAGGTAATTCTTTTTCACCTGGTACTAGTCTAGAACACATACCCTCACCTTTATTGAAGGCTGGGAGAGCTCATGAAGCTACTGCGGCTGAGCTGGCGCATATTAACTCTTTCTGCCACATAGTAACTTTGATCAAATGTCCGAGCCCTTAATTGTGCTTTTGTAATATATATTTATCTTTAATTTGTAGCATGATTTAATCTGTATTGGTAAGTAAATATATTTTTGTTTACTGACATTTCCATAGGAAGAAAAAAAAGGAAGAGGCAGGCAGTTCCAAAGCCTTTCATGCCCACAGGTAAAAGAAAGGCTGATTGCCGCAGAGAGGACATGGGTGGATTTCAGTAGAGAGCTCTGAAGAGGAATTATCTCTGAAGGTAATGTGCTGGCCAACAAAGCACCACTGATAACTTCCAAGGCCATTGTGCACCTAAAATGCTAGCAGTGGTCAAAGCAAATTAAGACTTTCATTAGGGGAACCCTATGCATCATTCTACTGCAGCAGGATTCTACTGCCAGCCCTGCAGAGGGAGATTTAGCCACATAATTCTCTTTAAGGGGCAAACGTCTCTGACTTCGGCAGGTGCTTTGCCTGATTAAGTGCTGAAGAATCAGGCCCTATGGTTGGCCCAGCTGAGCTCTAACCTGTCTGCGTTTATGCAAGCTAAAGCTTCATGTATCAGCTCCAGCTCATGCTGAGGAGTCTTACTAGGTACTCTAATCCTAAGGGGAAACATTTCATTGCAATGCACAGCAATTTGCATTCTTTCTCAAAACTCCGCTATTACATTATCCATTTTTCTCTTGATTAAAAGAGATCAAGAAGTGCATGCTCACACACTACACATGCGGTCTTTCCATACAGGAGGCTTGGAACTCCTATTCAAATTCAGGCTGGAGGAGATCTGGCAACTTTCAGCTCTTGATGGGTTTCTGCTGTTCTAATAATAGTCGCAATTTACTGCTAATTATCAAGAGGGAAGTTACTGTGTTTTTTGTTGGTGGTGGTGGTGGGTTTCTATGATATTCAAGTGTTTTCAGAAGTATCCAATGCCAAAGAGTTCTTAAACACTGCTAGAACTCTGAGCCTGTGAAGATGATTTTAATTTTACTACTGAAAGTCAACCTGTCTATTAGTTACTGCCACACACAAATGGGGAACTGGAGCTACAGTGGCACAAGGGAAATTTCAGAAGGTAGGCATGAATTTCTCCAAGTGTTCAGGCCTCTACTTCATGATTTAGGTTACGTAGTGAATCACCACCATCTTCCCTCTGGGGATGCCCTGGAAAAATAACAAGGGATGGAATTACAAAAGGCAGGGGTAAAATCATCAAAGACACTTTCTGCTCTGTGCAAAAGCATGGACAGACTTTGAGTCCCCTTTACCCATACCTTTACCCTTTCATAAACACTAAGAAGATTAGGGCACATGGAGCAAGAACCAATCCCTGATACACCACTGACATTTTTCAGGAATTGATATTTTGCCTGTGTCTCAATGTCCCACAAATAAAATGTGAATAATGACACTGCCTCAAAGGAACGAGGAAGTACAAGCACATTGTAGAGTAAATGGTAGTTAAGTACTGCATGAAGGGGGCTATATAAGGTGCCTAAAGCATGTTGATTGCGTAGAATAAAATTGATCTGAGTATGTAAAATAGAAAATATTTATGCAAGAAGTTGAATGCCTCAACTAATAGTAAGGTAAGCAAATGTCAAGATTGCCTTTTTTGTATAATACATTACTCAAAAAATTTGATTTTGGCTAAAAGTCATCTGCTTCCTCAGAGTTAAGTCTGTCTTCCTCTCCAAACATTGCTGTACTACCTTTGGCCTGGTGAATCTGAGTGGAAATTTTTATACATGGGCACAATGGGAAAGATTTGCAAGGAAAAAAAAGGGAGAAAGGTGGAAATCTTAAATTAATTTGACCTCTCTGTTCTCAGTTTTTCAACCAGTGAGGAGAAAAACTGTTTTGAGGCACTTACTCTATTGAGGTACTCAAATCAATGATACCTATCCACACAGGAATTAGTAACACTATTTCTGGACAGAATCTGGTTTCATACCAGCAGCTTGGTCTGCTCAGATGAACTGTTAGAGAAGGGGCTTTTGTGATCCAGATTTTCTTCTTGCTCTTGCCGCTTCAGGAAAAACTAATGAGCCTTTTTGGTCCTAAACTGACTGTGCATCCAAATATAGCTAGTAGTTATAGGAGGTGCGGTACCTTTTGGAAAACATCCAAATAGGGATAAAGAAAATTTCACTAAGTACCTATTCATTACAAAAGTGGAGGAATAAGAAACCCCTTCTCCCCCTCCCCCCCCGCCACCTGATTGGATCTTTCAGTAAAATGTTTTCAAAGATCATTGTTGCAGTCAGTCCTGTGATTTATGACTAGAAAATAAGTAATAGTGTGTAGTATATAGCGCAACCAGAAAAAGGTAAAAGGATTTAGAACAGCACAAGAACACAATTTTTCAAGAACTGAGAGACATGAAAAGAAACATCATTCTAGCTCTTTGCAGCTTAAAAAAAAGTTGCTGTGTGCTGAATCTTGCTTCCCTTATCTCTGTGTAGAGAAAAATGTGCTGCTACTTGGGCGACTGAACAGTGTATTCAGCGGACTGACTGCTATCATTTCCAGAGTCCTCAGTCTATTACCTCCTGGAGCAGGTGAAGTTTTCTTTGAATTGTTATGCTTTCTAAAATTACAGGAGTAGAAGACTAATAAAACTATACCGCCCAGGCAACTGCTTCCCACGGCCACCATCCTGTACAGCACTATACGCTGTATGGCTTGTCAAAATAAAAACAATTTATTCCAGATGTGCTTTGTACTTTAGCTGTAGGTCAACAGGCTTGAATCATGATAAATTAGCCACCTTAAAGTAATTTATAAAGTTTCTTATTAATAACATCAACCCATTGCATAAACAAGCTGGATATGATAAGCAGTTTGTGGTATCTTACTAAACAACAAATATTAAGAAATAAATATATTCTTGGAATGTTAGTAGAATGCATGATCTATGTTTTCAATCCTAATTTCAGCTTCTGATGAGATGAATCAAATATTCACATCCCAGCTGCTTCTGAATGTTCTAAGTGGAATTTCTTGGAGCAGTGTGAGCAGGTGGTGTTCCCACACAGCTCCAAATAAAGTTTATACATGCTGGGGATGCTGTCTGTCTTACACACAAACATGGATTCAGCTAAGTAGTTTTCTTCCAATGCACATGCTTGGTCATTTTGGCATGAGGCTGAGAGCTTTTGGCAAGGACAAAGCCACAGGTACAGGAATGTTTCTTGGACTCCCTACCTTCTTCGAAGCCTAAGGCCATAGTATTCTGTACCTGAGCCATAGCTTGTATAAGCTGCATATATATTACAGAGTGGATTATTACAAGCCTTTTGACAATGCCTTTTATACTCTGGTGCCAAGAGTGGTTATACAGAGTAGAATATGAAGTCATGAAGGATATCTGTGGCTACCAGGCCTGTTGGGATACACCAGAAAAGTATGTCTTCTAGTTTTAGAGCTGCAGGGTGAGTGAGGGTGGTGTGGTGGGCAAGCCAGTTTAGTCACAGCTCAAATCTGGTTTCTGTATAAAGGCGATATGCTGTAGTCCGTAGCCCAGTCCAGTGTGTCCCTACCTGGAATTCTTTTAGTCTGCTTCATATTGGAGCCCAAATTAAAACTAACTGTCATGCAGCACAGAGAGCTGGGATTCCACACTTGAGAGACACATTGAATGAAAGTCCTCACAAACACTTCACCTTTAGCAAGTTAACACAATCTTTCACCTTCCTAAGTTCCTCCTTGAGAACCCAATCTCCTGTAAAGGGAGATTTATAGCTACTCAACTACCTGCTCTGAACCACACCTTAGGGGACTCTTCTGGCTACAGGAGGATTTTAGGAAGCTCAGCTTCACAAGGCTGGAATCAGGTTTTGTGACTTTTCATTCCTCTGTGGTCCATTTTGACATGGATTTTCATCTTTTTTTTTAACTAGCTCAGCAGCAGAGCATATATTTGTCGTGCTATGTTGCAGGCACTTTTGGTTTTCTCTAGCCTGTTATTTTAAGGCTGTTTAAGACTGCCAGCTGGCTACCATCTTATATTTGTGGCATCATGCAAGGGAGTACAAAAGGGGCAGTAGAAAGTTAGGTTTTGCCTTTTATCTTACCAAAATCACAGTATTCCTCCAAATAGAGGACACAGAGTAAATCGATAGAAAAAAACCTTCACTTTGGGCTAAATAGGAAGTCTCAGATTGGAGGAATTTTGTTATGGTGAGTTGTACCACTGTCCCTCTGCTTTATGAAAGTGATGTGAAAAATTTTGCAACTGAATCGAATATGTGCCTTCTAATCCCCAGGGTGAAAATTCTATCTAAAGTAACTTTTAGCCTTGCTAGTTTCTTCACCAGCCATATGGATGCGGTGCCATTGCCAGTGTCAACACTTGATTCTTTAACAACAATGATGTTGGATTTCCAGAGCTGGAGTTTCATCTTTAGAAGTCTTATTCTATCTTTTCAGTGTAAGTTTTGCTATGCTACCGTTTGGCAGTGAGGTTAGGAGATTCATCACCTGAAGAAATAGAGCCAAATATCTGCTTTGAATGATTACAACTAAGATTTCCATTCCAGCTGTAGTGCCCAGATTATTGTGTACTCCTTGCTCATGAACACTGAACACATTTCAGTGAACAGAACATAGATTGGCCTGGTAGTCTTATAAACACATTTATATTCACAAATTAGCTTTCAACCTGTATTTCTCTGAGACAAATAGTAGAACACTCTTTGCTACTTTTTTTTTTTTTTACTGCCATAGCCCTTAGAAGCCTTTAAGCTAGCTCTCACTGTGCTAAACTTTCTGAGACAGTATCTGCTAAGAGATCTCTAATATAAAAGTGCAAGTTATTACTGTTTCTTACCTTTTTATATTTAACTGTATTTTCTAGAACTATGTAATTAGAATGAGGGTATGAGAACTTTAACATTCAAAATTGAAAGCAGAGATCCAAGTCCACAGAGGAGACATACGGACAACCTAACAGAAAGATCAGAGACTTCTCCACTGTTTCCCTCCTGAGGTATGTTATAGATCCCTTAACATTTTTCTAGTTCTCCTAGAAGAAGAGAGAAAAAAATTATATTCTGGTTTGTTTCAAAAACAAGATAATTAAAATGAAGAGTATCTAAATATATATTTTTAGACATAGTTTTCAGTGTGTGTATGTAGGTATCCATCTATTCCATCTACAAATGTGTTGAAATACATTATTCTCTTCAAAGAATTATTTCTTTAATAGTTTCACTTAAAAGTGAGAGTTAACGGGACCTGAGCATAAACCTATATCATTTTTCTCCAGTGAGAGGTAGCAGTTTTCAGTAAAGGATTACAACAGATGTTATCTTGTTCTGACTTTGAACCATTTGAGGTTAGTTTCATATCTCCTGATTCACAAGCTACAGCTAGAGTTTTAGTAATGTCACTTGACTGTTGGCATTTGAGAATACCACCAACATGACAAAATGAACTTCAGGCACAGAAAATTCTAACCCCTCCATTTTAATATGGGATTTGTTCTAATAGCTAATTAAATTCTATCAGACTAGCTTCTCAGGAGTCAATAATTGCACTAAAAACAGTTGCTCACAGCCCTTTATCAATTGTTTTATTTCCCAAGAATGGATGCACTTGAATTTTTTTATTTTGTTCAGTGTAAACCAATATTAAAATGTGATGTTAAAATATGTGTTTTCAACCACTCTGACCAAAGGAATTAAAAAAATTTGGGGGTTGTCTTCATGGACTTTTCATTGAATCTCAAGACCAGCTGGAGAAGACACATCAAGACAAACACACTAACTCACATAAAGAATACATGAGTACAATTGGGATATAGGGCAAAATAACAATTCAAGATATCCAAGACACACAGTAGTTACACAACAGTAAAAAAAATCTTATCTGATGATTACGGAAGAAAGAGATGATAATTAATAAAAAAGATTGGTTTTGACCTAGGGTACAAGAAGACACTAAAGTTGGCATGCAACACATTTTGCTGGTAATTAAACAGAGAAATTAAAAAGAGAAATTAAACATCATCATAAAGGTCTACTCTCTTCTTTTTTTTTCTTTTGAAACTAGAAATATTTTCTTTCACTGGTGTCTAGAAGATCCAAAACACCTCTCTGCAGTCAGTATTCAGGAGACACACAACATATGGTTACTGAAAACTGGCAAGAGAACAGTTTCTCATTCTCCAGTCAGGCACTCATTGAAGATGCTCACAGGACTATCAACACAGCAAATACTCCTTCTTGCTGATGCACTTTTTTACTGTAGTGACCTAGATAATCTTCTGATAAAAAGGCATTTTACTCACATAGCTCATTTATTCAAAAACTAGTGTTCAATATGCTTTGTTTAAATTACTGCATATAACAGAAAAAACGAAGAGTCTCGTAGGCATGAATCTGTTTGTTTGGGGTCTTCCCAATCATTTCTGTATATTTTTACTTCTATTACACATGGTGCATTTTTGCATATTTACACTCACTTCAGTCTGGTAGTTGAGGTCATTCTAGAAGCTCATATGATGCTACAATATGCAGGGAAAAAATAGAGTGTTCCTAGTTCTACAAATTGAATGTTTTCATTCTTATATATATATATAATATATATTATTTAGGGAAAAAGTTTGCAAAACAAAATCAGAGAATTAGTCACTTGTCTTACTCTCTGAATTTACCAATCCTTGTGTTCCTTTGTCTGAAGATAAGTAGATTAAGGCTTTTTTCTCCTGCTTAAATTCCTTTTGTTCTAAGTATCTGCATAGTTTCAAGTTATGGTACTGACTTATCATACAAGAGTCTACACAGTATATTTTTGTTCCAATAAAAAAGTACTAGTACATCCTAAAAACAGATTAGAATATCAGAAATGCTTACAATGGACTTATTGCCAGTGTCCTAGTCTTAAGGATGAGCACTGACCTAGACAAGAGCATGACCATAGGAAAATTAGGCCACCTTTTCACTGAAATACAGAGTGGGAAAATTACTGAGAGTCTATCATCCTGGAAGTAAGTATTTACAACTTTTTAGGAAATGTAAATTCTCCCTCCTTGGAGATACCCCAAATCCATCTGGACAGGGTCCTACAGTGTCCTGGGCAACCAGCTCTAGATGGCCCTGTTTTAGCAGAGGAATTGACCAGATGATTTCCAGAAGTGCCTTCCAATCTCAGCCATCTTGTGATTCTGTAATTCTGTGATTGCGAGAGCCCTGAAATATCTTGCATCCACAGTCAATAGCCTCTGCTGTGGAAGTGTGTGGCATAGTGTAGTAAAGGAGATTTGATAGGCTCCCATCAATAGTCAGAAGTTTATGCCTAAAAAGAAGGGATGAAGAAGTAGAATGAATGGAGCTAATTACCAGGTCTTTATTGTGAGATAGTAATTATGGCTGAAACTTTAAAGAATAGCTTTCCTAGCTCCATTCCATTTTATAAATGGCAGGGGGAGAGCGTCCCAACTGCTCAAAGACAAAGACAACCTGGGGGACTTCACTTGCTGGAGTATGCACTCAGGGAAGGAAATGTTCATGTGGGATGATACAAGGCAGAGAAGTGGCAAATTCTTCAACAAGCTCTCAAACAGAACACACCTGATTGCAACAGTGAAAACAGATTTAGCGTTTCCTAACATACCAAATATGAACACAAATCTGAAGAGTTAGGAAGCATGGCATCTACAAGCCTGGGATCATCATTTATTTTAGGTAAGACTGCCTAGTGGTATAGATACACTTTCTAGCAATCTTGCCCCCTTTAAACCAGAGGAATAATCTTCCCACTGAATCTTTGGCAGATGTCTTTTCCTTTCAATTCCTAAAATGAACCACCTTACAACATCTCAGAAATAGAGCACTGACCTTCTTTATTGACTCTACAGAAAGATCAGACTTCAGAAACACACCTTTCTGTAAGACTTTTCCCTTACACTTCTACGTACTGGAATACAACAACTTTTCTGTGAGGAGTTTTCTGTAGTTCTGTGTGCAAACTTATGTGCACATTGCAGAAAGATAGCAAGCAATACCTGTGTATCATAATAAGCATTCCCTTGTGAACGTACTGGACAGAAAAAAATGTCAATGAAAGAAAAATTGAGCAAAAAATGACAAGACGGTAAGTCTGCAGTATGTTTCCAGATTTCTCATAGGTGCACATTGGATTGCTTTGGAAGCCAATGTAAAGATTAAATATTTAGCACAAAACAAGTCATCAGAAAATAAAGTAATAGGAAACAGGAAATTTTCAGTTCAGGTATTTCAGAGAATCTGTCGTTTTTATTAATTTCTGAAATTATTGCTTGTAAACTGAACAGAAGACACAAAAAAAGATGTTACATGATAAGTGTATGATAATGTCAGCAGTCACTTCCATTAACAGGCTGAGCAGCAGGTCCATTTGCATGACATAAACAGTAACCTAACAAAATCTGACACAAGCCCAATCTTTCAGAAACAAGGTGCTTACTCCACACTTAGAGCGAGGACTTCCAGTTGAAACATCAGTGGGGACGGAAGATTCTGTGAAGGGTTTTTGCCCAGATCTTTCAACTCCTTTTCAAAAAAATGTTGTTAAAGTGACAAAGATTGAAAAAAGAAATTATCTGAGGCCTGGAAAACCTACCTTATGGTAAATGGGTAAATCTGTTTCCTTTACATAAAAAAGTTAAGAAATTACATGACAACAGTCTAAAATTACCTGCATTATTTCTTGTAATGGAGTCTTTAATCTAGTAGATAAAGGCATAATAAGGGGGAACTGAAGATGCATAAATACAAACTGAAAATAATCCCTGATTTTTAAGACTAAATGAAAATTACCAGTTGAAACATGTGGTAGTTTCTCTGCAATCTTTTTCAGTCAAAATAGATACTGTGATATTTATCGTAAATCAAGATACATATCCTAATTCCTAAGGTAAAGAAATAGTAGAATAATTAAATAATATATATATTTAGATAAAGATACTGGATATTTTTAAACAGTTAACATGGATTATATGCAAAAATCACTGAGAAGTGTCACTTTTTTATTTGGGTGATACAAAAAGTCTACATTAATATCAGTCCTAGTACTATCAGCTTAAACTGCAGTTCATTTTTATAACAATTTAGAGCTGAAAAAAAGAGACTGGCTTCTATGGTACAGACAGAGCTGTTTCAATCACCATGGGCTATGTGTTAATCAAGACTCTTTTTGTGTTGGTATGATTTAGTGCTATTGATCATTTACATGGATGTGCGTGGTAGTACTTCATCAGTTCCAGATTTTCCTTCTCTCTCAGCAGTTACACTAGATCAACAACCAAGTAGCTGGGTGGAAATTAAAATGTTCAATAAATTTGTATCCAAATGTGAAGATCTTGGTACCTGACACTTGCAGGTGCCTGAGATGTCACAGGACTGTTCAGTCTACAGAGTAGCTATGTTCTCTTGGTGCTCCTAAATGCTCCTTCCTCAGCTTGGACTGGAAGCACATGTGAGGGCCACGCAGTCAGAGCCTGACAGCTGAGCTTCCAGGATGCAGTCCTTGTTGATTTAACCTGTCAGTTTGTCTCCTCATAGCCACCTTCAACGTAGGCACTGCTCAATTTTCAGTAGACCAAGCTGCAATCTGAACTCAACTGAATGCACTGGAAATCAAACTAATTTGATCCAACCTGGATGTTTGGCAAGTCTGAAGCAAACAGGCTGTTATACTGGTGGTAGAGAAGACAAAAATATAGATTTAAAAAGATGGGACAGAACAATTTTCAGGAGTTGTACTACTGGCATTTAAATATTTGCGACATATAGAAGAATTTGAAATCCCAGACAGCCCAAATCCTATTTAAAACAGTGCTTCATCTGACCCATTTTGAATTCTGAGACAGTGAATAAATCTGACTGCATATTTAGAAGTATTACAGGCGTTGTATTGGAACAACTGATATAAAAACACACTATCCCACGCTCCCACTTTTTCTGCTATTTGCCAATTCGTAATTACAGTATGTAAATACACAGCAGAATGGGTCTTTGGTTAATCAAATTGATTTAATTGCTGAATCCCCACAGATGAATGTGAACAGAGTCTTCTCTTTTCTCATTTTTTGTTGGCAAAACATAGCCACACAAATGATAAAAATTCTACCAGAAATGGGAATGCGATTTGAATAACTCTCTTACTGGAGGACGGCTAGAACACCTGTATTCAGATTCAAAAGACTTTAACAAGTTAATTCCTCAAAATTTTAGTGCTGTAAAAAAATATGGTATACCCTAGAGATACCGAATTAATTAGGCCTTTGTAGATTATCAATGTGTACATGTCTATTTCTTGTGGAAATCTGACATTGTTTTTCATTTTCTGAGTTGCATCATTAAAAAGGCAGTAACACAAAAAATGTTGCAAAGGGTTCACCAGATATTCTTGTTAGTTCATAGCCTGAACATAAAGCTCTTGTAATAGTTATGAGTGTTACTGTTAATACCACATTTAGCACTAGTCATTGGAGCCACATTATCCTGATTGCTTTTGGCAGGTAACTGAATCATGTATCTAAAGAAAGCAAGTCAGAAGATGTCCTTGACAAAATAGTGGGTCATTAAAATCTGATGACTTCACAAACTAGTGAAAACACACATAACTTTGAGAGTTTTGGACCTTCATTGGATGCATTTATGCTATAGGACACAGGAGTTTGTCATTTCCTCGGGCCAGGTCAAAACTTTTCCCAGGTCCAATCTTCATATCAAAGCTGGACACATTCCTGTGCAAGCCCTGGTAAACCCTTCTTTCCATGTGAAGAAGAAATGAGTGCACACTCTTGCAGGGGTTAGGACCCTGAAGGCTTTGGGTACCAAAATCCCAGAGCATTCTATACTATAAATCAGAAGTGAAGCCTCAAACCTGATATTTGTGATAAGATAAACTAAAGTAATTCTTTATAGAAGATTTTTTCTCTGCTGTACAGCAGAGTCCCAGATGCACATGATAATTCATGGCCCCCAGCAAAGATATTGACCTCCCAGGGTAAAACAAAAAATTGATCCCAGTCCTTCCATAACCTGGATGAATGTTGTGACCGTTCTTGTGTATTTTACAGAGGGAAAGAGTAGTTTTCTTCAACTGTCTTTGAACAAAGGCAGCTGTCACTGAATACTGGGTCCTGTAGGAGAATGGAGTTACATGAAACAGAAAAACGAAAATGAGACGGCTTGACTAGGCCGAGGAATCAAGGAGAGACACAAGAACAAGCTATCCTGAACAAGAGAAAGTTTATTGCCCTCTATCGGTTTGTTACAGGTTTCCCAGTTTATGAATTCACAGTTGTAAAGTTAAATAACATTGTTGCATGCTATACAAAATGGAGTTTGGTTTTCTCCCTCATGTTATCCCTGCTCCCTGATTGGACAGATTCTGCCACAGTGGAGCTTTACCCATATATGGTTATCTCCACCCTCGTTTACCGCTTATGGTTGTGATCCTCTTGTGTTTTTTCCTTCTATGCAGGAGGATTTGCATGCTCTTCCCGAATTCCACCCCATTTCCAGAAAGTTCCATGCCACCCTTTTATAAGACAGTGCCATTTTAATAAATGTGCCATTCCACCATAGCCATTCCATCATACCCCTGCCTGGAGGGAGCCTTTCCTTCTTACTCTCAAAGGGTCTCATGGGCCCCATTCCACAGGTATTCTGAGTGGGCCTGTGAGAGTTAGCTCTTCAGAGGATGCTGAAAGGATATCTCAGCTTGATAAGGTTTTGGGACACACATAGGTTTTAGGCTTTTCTGCCCTGTGAATCTACTTAGTTGCTTCTAAGGACTTTTAAAACATTATTTGGAAAATATGAACACTAAGAAGCCTGATCCTATAGACTTTAAAGGTCTGGTTCACTTCCACATCCAGAGACCTGCATTTAGGTGTCTAAAAGTATCTGTCTACACGTGAGGTGGAAGATCCAATTCTTTCTCTATTAATTCTAAACCTAGCCAACATGGTCAGGTGAGTCTAGAGAGTTCTTTGTTTTAGCCAATGGGATGTTTCCTTTACACTGAGAAAACTAGCTCACTAACAGTTTATTTGCCTAGACATATACATTTTAGAGACCCTGATACCTCCCTGGCCAATTGCTATTACTCAAGTAGACCTTAAGTCCTATGTTATATCTGCCAAGAATATGCAGATATCTTAGGTACTCTAACATACCTAAACATCCATGATTGAACATCTGAGCTGAACCCTTGTCTTATACTGTAAAAGAGGCTTAGACATTAGCATACTCCTAGACACTTGCATTTAGATAATTAACCTAGATTTCTGACGCTGAAGGGGAACCCTATCTATGAAACTCAGGGGTTAGTTACCAGCTGAGACACTCTTGTCAGAATCAGTTTCCAAGTTAGTCACTGATAAGTCCTATTCCAAGACCTAGTGCCCTTGTTTAGCTCTGTCCATAAATGCTTAGAGTAAGCTCAATCAATTCTAGACTACCTGAGCCTAGAAACAGATTTACAAAGGTCAAATAATGCCACTGCTAACTTTTGATGTCAGCAGTTCATGAGAACACTGATTTAAGTACTTACTATACTTTTCTTTAAGACTCAGGATGAAATTGCTGCCAGATTTCAATTCTAAACAAAATAAAATTCTTCACATTGCTTTTGTATTTGCTTTGTGTGATAACTACCTTTTCAGCCTATTACTAAACCCAATTAGAAATTCTTACTTGTGCTGCAGTACTTTGCTGAGACTAATGAACAAAGTTTCATAAAATCAGTTTGTGACCATGTGATGACTATTAAAACTTATAAAACCCTTAACAATTATCACAAGGAAATCAGCAATACTATGGCATTGTTATAGGGTGCATCATGAACAAAAGTACTTCTAGCTCATCAGAGCTTTGCCTGTTCATGCTAGAGCACAGACCTGGTTTTAAGCAAACAGATGGAATACAAACCTCTGATATTCCTATTCCACTTTGTGTAACAAACATATTTAGAAAGAGGAATTACATTGACCTTGAAAGACTATTGCACTATACTCTGCACTCAGATTTCTTCCTTTCACAAATCCCTTTTCCATCATTTTCTATCAGTGCTATTTATAAAAGACAGTTGTTAATGTTTTAGTCTTTTAAACTAGTAAAATAACTTCCACACACTGTTAAGGCAGCTTTATTCTAGACAAATTGTTAGGTTTTAGAAGGCTTTCATACTTTTCTTCCTTTTCACCCTGCTAGTAACACTGTATTCTATTACTTGCTGTCAGCCTGGATACTAATCCTTTTTGTCAGTGTTTTCTGCCCTAGTGTCTCTTCTGGCAACAACCAGAGCTGACCCCTCATAATTGTTCTCCTCCTCCAGATTCTGGCTAGAAAACTAGCCTGTGTGTAGCCAGGCTGGTAATTATTTCACAGTTCAGAGATGCTGAGGGACATTTGCTTTAGAGAACACCGTGCCTGGAGACTTATACATGACATATATTTTCAGCAGCAGAAGCTTTCCTAACATTCAAGTCCTTCTGCAATACTGTTTTTATTAGTAATGTCCAGCATTCTGTTTTATGCCTTATTCCCTCTGTATCTATGTTCACAGCATGCCTGCTTTGTGTATTGTAGCAGGCAGAGGGACCAGGATCCTTATTTATTTAGGTATCTACGTGTGAGCTATTCACACTAGGCTTTTCTTAGAAATAACAGATGTCCATTTGAGCTCGTGCTCTGCAAAGTCCTCAAAGAAAGTCAGATGAATTGCACCCTAAAACTATGCATTAGTCTCCACATGCCACAACAAAGTTTATATTAACTAACAGAAAAATACTTCAGGTGTCTATATCTATGTATGAATCTAACCATAAAATGAACATAAACTATCTAGCATAAATAGTGCAATCCTTAATAAAAAATTTTGCATGCAAGTGGATACCATAAAAAACCATACAAAAAAAGCAGCAAATTTATTGTCTATTCCTTTATGTTGCTTTGATTTCTCCACACTGCCACAAAACACCTAGAACTTAATTGTTATTTACTTTTTTCTGGTGTTGAGCTTTCGTTGTCCACTGAACACTGCAACAGTGAAAGTATTGTACTTAACCTAACAGCCGTTCAATGAAGTAATCCAATAGCACATTCTAGGTGCCTACAGAAACAGAAACATCCTGGCCATAAAAAATAATGCCCTTGAAAAGCTATTTGGAGAAACATTTAGTTCTTTTTAGTCTTTCAGAATGAAGATGTGTTGTATGAGGTATTTTATACATGCAAATGCTTCATTTTCTTTCTTTAAGTCTTTATAGTACTATTTGTTTTCAAATGAGTTTTGTGGTTGTTTCATGCAGGGAGTGCAGAAGCCAGGGTACATGTCACCATTCAGTGGCTTGCCATATATTTTTCTTTAATAAATCATCATTGAAGATGTGAACAAGTTTAATTTCACAATATAAATATTTCCCTTTTCAATTTGTGTGTTTGGATGTGTGTGCCAAAAGCAGATTTTTCTAAAAAGCAATAATCTAAAAATCCACAAATTTGGCACAGCATGGAAAAGCTGGAAATTATACAGATCATTTATATTTATGAATCCTGAGCTTGAAGAAATACTCATGTTTTTACTTAACTTCGTTTTGAAGCCATATTCAATGATTTCTGTCTTCTTGGTAAGATAATGATGTATATATACCATAAATGTCCCTCTTGCTGTTTGCCTGCCCAGAACAGACCTTTGAGTAAATAAACAATCTCAAACATAACTAAAGTATCAGTATATTCCAAAATTCAGTACAACTTTGAAAACATGAATACTGGAGAGAGTATCAGTTACATAGAAAACTATAGAATCATTTAGGTTGGAAAGGACCTTTAAGATCATTGAGTCCAATCATTGACCAAACAGTGCCAAGCCCACCACTACCAAATACGACCATATACCTAAGTGCTACATCTACATGTCTTTTAACATACATTCTGGGTGGTATTTCAAACACATAGAGAATAATAATTACTGAATTTTAAACTGTTTATTTAGTCTACTTTCTCACTCATGACTATGACATAGTGACTGGAAAGTGGAAAAGCTAGTGGAGTCCACTGTCATCCACTTTTTGAACACAGCTCTACCATGTTTTAAAACAGGTTACAGCCATGGTAGCCATCGATAAAAAGGGAGAAGGGCATTTGCCAGAGATTTGCCAGAAAAATATCTGCCAGAAAAATATCTGGAAGAATTAGGCAGATGGATATCTGCTATGCTTCATCTCAGGTAAATTAGAGATGTCTCTGCATAGTGTTTATCTGCAGCAGTGGCAGGAAGCCATGCAGTTTTTGCAACTGCTTTTCACTGGCTTGTTGGGTTAATTTGACCTCAAATAGAGCTCCAAATGGGAGGATTCTCTTAGTGCCTACTAATCCAGCTGGGAATCAGTGAGTTCTGATTCAAGAACCTAGAGAATTCATCTCTTGAGTGATGAATTTTATTGTTAAGACGTTATGATTACATATTAAAAAGACTCAACTTATTTTTTTTTTAGTTTCTTTCTCTTGTGACTGAACTAGGTTGATCTAATATCAACTGGATTTGTGTCTCTGTTACTTACTAGAACAAAAATTTTGTAGCACAAATGGTCTTCCAACACACTAGAAAAAATGGATTGGAAAATACACATCTACTTTCTGGAAGGGTCAATGCAACAAAAATTAAAAATCTTTAATCCTTCTTCTTTGTTTTATATGATGGAAACCAGTCAAGTTTAGATTACACTAGGATACACACCTCAGTCACAAAAGGAACTACACTGACTAACACAGCCTTTCTGGGGTCCGTACCGATGCAGCTCCCATTTATCTACTGTCTGAAGTAACCTCCTTTATCACTAAGTTAGTGCTAATGCACTACTCTGATGTTGTATCTCTACTACTTCTGTGACAGCAATAAAGACATATTTTAGGAGGAATACAGCTGACATGCCCTATGTTCCAGTTACTGTGCCCTTTCAGCCAGTACAATGGAACAGCTAAATAAAGGCAGAGGTTCAACCATTTCCAAGCATTATGCATCCCTATTTCCTCAGGAGTAGAACTTGTGGTACAGTCTGTCCTGTTGACTCTCAATTCATCTAGATATAGGCCTTTGATCTTCAGGGCTCACTGTCATAAACAGGACTCCAGTCACAGAGCTTTTTGGAAAAAGACCTCACACCTTTTCACCCCATATTCCAGGCAACACTGTTGTCCAACTAAAACCTAAGAAAAAGAAATTACTTTGCCAGTTAGCCAATAAAAACTTGAAGCTTTAAAGAAATATATCAGGGACATTTCATGTTTTCATTTTCTCAGTCATATTTCTATGCTCTTGCTCCTCTCAATTTGTTATTTTTGGCCAAATTGCTGGATCTGTTCTATTTCAGTTCTTTGGACTTCAGGAGATCTATAATTATTATTTAAGAACCAGAGGTTTGTCAAAGGAGCACAACCCGATTAATCTTGTTTTTTGTAATAAATGTAATAAAAATTGAGGTTTGGAAAATATATTCGTGTTGTGAACAGTAGAAACAAACCACTGAGGCAGACTTAAATGTCCTCTGACTGGTTAAAGCTTTTTAATGATCTAATTTGCCCTAGGGCAAATAGTCACTACATTTTGGACATTGTGATTTCCAGAACTAGTAGCCACAAAAAAGCAAAGTTCCAAGAACAACATGATTTCTGGGGACACTGCTGTTTAGGTGATTGGCTTTAATTACCAGACTTGGTGATTATTCTCAAGACTTATACCACAGTTACTCACATGTTGTTTTGATTAAACAGAAGACTGCCAGGAAGGAGCAAGTTAATAGCTGGCTTTGGGGTGATTCCCTGTTCTTAAAAGTATTTTCATTATCAGAAATTCAGCTTGCAAGCCTCTTGCATTAGCTCCATGTATATATCAGTATCTTCCTGTGACTTGTTCATGCATAGTCCTCCTCAGAGATCAAGGATACTTCTCGCAAGAACATTTACTAATCAGAGTAAGGCACCACAGGCTAGAACTCAGGCACAAACCTCTGAACTCCTGTCCCATGAAACAATGTCAGACATACTGTGCATGTATTTAACTGAATGGAATTCCATTAAACATGTACATCAAGGTGTGGCTCCTCTTGATAGAAATATAACAAACCAATTACTTCAGTGGTGTTTTATGTAAATAAAAAGTGCAAGAGTGAGAGACTATTCAACAGAAACAAGCAGCCCTACCTCCTCTTTACCAGCAAGAAATCTATCAGACATGCATTGCTATTAGAGGCAAGAAAAGAGCCTTGGCAAGTATAAATACCCTTCAAGAGGAAGTCCTTTAGCCTCTTAGAAGAGAAATTTCAACACTGAGAAAACCAAGACCACAAGAGCATCCACAAAGATTCTTGAAATTAATCCTTCCTGATTTAAAGTGGAAGACAGCAAAATTTTTATTGAATCGTCCTACTGCTCTCAAATTATAATGTGCTCTACTAGATTGCAGGTCAGTCACACCAATCTGGAGGATATTATTTTTTTTTCCTTTTTCCCCCCGCTTATTCTTTTCATTCCGACAGCACTATTGATGAAGACCTCAGGAAAAAAATACCAGCGCCCAAGACACTTTGATGGCCTTTCCACTGTGTAATTATACTTATTCTTGATAACACTAAAGACATGCCTTATTGGTAGTGGCACAGGCTGCTTTCCTTTTCACAGAGAGATGGATTGTTTCTGCAGGCCTTGATGGCCTTCAAATTATCTGAGCACAGAAAAGAGAGCAGAGTGAATTTTATTTTAACTCATTTTATTTCTAAATTTATTTCCCAGTAGCTAGAAGGTGATGACTGCCCCAGCAGTCAAGTCAATTGTTATCTGTGGGACTTGATTATGTTTAGACCCAGTCTCTCATTTTGAGCAAGACACAGTTAATGAGGAGAGAAATGAAAAGTGCATTGAGTCACAGTGTGTTTGTGGTAATTTGTGACACATTCGCTCTACTCAGTTCTTTGTTTATTCCTTCCCCCCTCCATGCAGGTCCTGTAGAAAAAGAACAGATAAGCGAATTCAGTGGTAGACAGTTAAGGGTGTTGAAAGTAATGAATCTATATCTCTCTATCTCTTTCCCCATTGTTGGCAGTAATTGGAGCAGTGTTCATCTATACAGTAAAATGCCAGTGAAGCCCATCTTAATGAAACATCTTTTTTTCCATTATTTTGCAACACATTTTTCATTGACACTGCTAGTTTTTATTTTCACTATATGCGTTTTTTTTTTTGCAAGCTCTTTGCCACTCTTCTAAATAATAGTCCATTAAACAGTTCACAGTGTGTGTTCTGTAGAAATGTAAAAAAGTGATTGGATGATACTAATTAAGGAGAGATTTTGTTTCCACTTACTGCAGATCAATGGTGGGTTACAATAAAGCTGCATTTTTGTGATGAGTTTAAACACAAAAGAACAGCTGTGCTAAATACATATTTCAAGGCTTACAGGTAGGTCAAATAAATCTTTCTTTCTTTACTTGTCTATTTTAAAACTATAGCAAACAGTATGTGAAGAATAGTAGTAAAATAAAAAAGTCAAATTTCTCACTGCAGATATTTTTCACTTGTGGTAGCAGAAACTGCTAAATCGGGAATGCCGATTGCAATGCATTGAGATGCTGTTGGCTTTTAATTTACTCTATAGCCTACTATGCATTAATTTTAATGAGACTTTTTTTCTTCTGTTTCCTACAGTTGCCACTCTAAGGTATCCCCTCTCTGATTCATGGCAGTGCTAGATACAGGAATAAAATATATTAGTGTGAAAACTCTTCCTGTGTTCGAACCCACAATTCTTCCTTTAATCTTAAATTATTCTGAGTAAAAAATTTAACCAAAATCTCCATACAGAGTTACGTTCATATGCGAAGATGAGTGTCAGCTCATTCCAATCAGATCAATTAAAATAAAAATTCACTATTCATTGGCATTCCTCGATCAGCACAAACAAAATTCAGAGGAAATTCACCTCATTGCCTCCAAGTAACATAATGAATCCTGAACATATATGACAAGGAGTTCAAAGAGAAAATGCTTTTCAGGCACTTGCTTTAAATATTAAATGCACAAAACTGTTTTAAAATCAGTTCACTCTATTTCAGAAATGCATTTTATTTAATATAGGATTCTAGATAAGGAACCTATAAGCACCCTTTTTTTTTATCCAGATCATTTCAATAGAAAAAGCAGGCAAGAATTTGTCTCAGGGAAGGTTTAGGTTAGATATTAGAAAAAGGTTCTTCACCTCGAGGGTGGTTGGACATTGGAGCAGGTTCCCCAGGGAATTGGTCATAGCACCAAGCCTGAGAGAATTCGAGAAGCATTTGGATGATGCTCTCAAGCACATGGTGTGACTCTTGGGGATGGTCCTGTGCACTTTTCAGAGGTGTATTTGAGACTTTAAGAAAGTCTTATTTGTATGTACTGCTCTTGACACTGCTACCAGTAGTCCAACTTCCTGCACAAAAACTAAAACATCCATGGCTAGTGTGAAAGGCCTGCTGTAAGTCTGAGGACTACTTGTGCATAAACACATGGACATTAGCACCTGAGCTCCATGCCTTATTCTGCACTGGGTCAGTCACCTGCCTTTTCCACCAGTCAGGTAGAGCTGATGTTTTCCTTAATGTCATTATTGAAATGCTTTTCTTTTTTACACACCTTGAAATACAAACAATGCCATTTTACAGCACCTATTTCGTCCAGAAAGATGCTCTGTTTAGCCTGTGCATTAGCTGATTGACCCCATGAAAGAAAAGACTATTCAGTCACAAAGTCTGAAGGCTTGTAGGGGGGGGTTACAGAATTTAAAAGCTGTGCTGAGACCAGTAAACGTTCAGCAAAGCCCTGTTTTCAAGAGTGACATCCACTCTCAAACTGAAAACAGAGACAGTGGGAAAGCATTCTGCTAGTTACAGGACACCGTTCCAATGAATAAAATAGTCTTTAAAACATGCACTACTGTGCACCTCACACTGTTTTTACTGCTGTTATGAACTGGATAGATTAGGGTGAGTACCACCATTTTTCGTTCAATTTTGTTCAGTGTCTCTGTAGCTGTTGAATCCACATGTACAGAAACCCTTTATCCAAGCATAGGTTATCACTAGTATTCTCACAGAAATTTATACAAGGAAATTTCTCCTGGTATAATTCATTAAAAATTAATCAACCCATTTCTGTGCAAATCTCTATGACATGTGTTCTTTGATGCAGTGAGTGCTGAATAGTCTTTTCTTTATTATGAAATGACACAAGTGGAACTTTCTAATTGGTTGTCAGTGATGTCATATCCAAGTAAATGTTGGCTTATTTCTCTTATTATGTACATACTCTATGACAGACTCTGAGTTTCTGAAGGGCTCCTGTACCTCTTTGGTAAGTAATGGGTTGACCCTGCCTGGACAACAGGTACTGACCAAAGCCTTTGTCTCACTCCCCTCTGCAACTAGACAGAAAAAAGAAAATATAACAAAGGGTTCAGGAGTTGGACAAACTAAGAAGGGTTCATAAGGACCAGGAGAGGTCATTCACTAATTACCATAATGGGCAAAACAGGCTCAAAATGGGGATATTAATGAAACCTACTACTAACAGAACCAGGATAATAAGTAAAATAAATCTTAAAAACATCTTCACCCTACCGCTCCTTCCTTCCCAAGTTCTCATGTTCCCAAGTTCTATCTCCTCCTCCACAGTGGCACAGGAGGACAGGGAATGAGGGTTATGGTCAATTCGTCACAGGTTACTTCTGCCACTGCCCTCTACCCTTGAGATCCCTCCCACAGAAGACAGTCCTTCATTAACTTCTCCAGTGTAAGTCCATCCCACAGGCAACAGTTCTTTACAAACTGCTGGGTCACTTCTCCTTGGGGTGCAGTCCTTCAGGCACAGGCTGCTCCAGAATGGGTCCCCTACAGTCTTACCAGGAAAACCTCCTCCAGCATGGGCTCCTCTCTCCGTGGGTCAGCAGGTCCCTCCAGCAGGGTCTCCCACAGGGTCACAGCCTCCTTTGAGCATCTACTGCTCTGTGGTGGGGACCTCCTCCACAGGCTACAGGTGTATCTCTGCAATCCTATGGTCCTCCATGGGCTGCAGGGGCACAGCTGCTCCACCATGGTCTGCACCATGGACTGCAAAGGAACCTCAGCTCTGGTGCCTGGAACACAGCCTTCCCCTCCTGCCCCTCCTTCTCTACTGACATTGGTGTCTGTGTTGTTGTCCATGTCTACTCTTCTCTGGCTGCAACTTTCATCTGTCCAAGTACTCTTTTTTTCTCCTTCTTAAATACATTACCACAGAGGTGCTACTATCACTCCTGATTGCCTCAGTCTTAGCCAGCAGTGGGTCTGTTCTGGAGGTGGCATTAACTCTGCAGGACGCTGAGGAAGTTTCTGTCAGATTCTTACAGAAGCCATCCCTATAGTCCCTGCCACTACCAAAAGCTTTCTACACAAACCCAATACAGGTAGTTAACATCACTTCGATGGAAGGATTACAGTTATGCCTCTGCTAAGACAGAAACTTGCCAGTGAGTTTTCCTGTCTTTGTTTGCATGTGGACGATACTCTTTCTTCTTTTACTACATTCACTTATTGCTGAGTTTCTATCTTTTCCCACAAGGGCAATGTGGAACTTACTCAGTGAAACTAGCAACACTTTTCTTAGGCATCCTTTCAGGCCTTGCTTTCTGGGTGGTTTTGCGGATTCTGTTAAAATCAACAAGAAATGTGGTCACACTCATATCTAACTCATAGTTAACAGACTTCAGAAGTTTCAGCAACACAACCACTAACAGTATGTAGCCAAGAGACATATGGAAATAGTAAGACTTTGTTCTTACAGTTTTCAGCTTATTTATGTATTTGGTTAACAGTGCCTTGTTAATGCCGAAAGATTGCCACATTTCCAGCCTTCCCAGGAGGGTCCACTTTCACTGCAGGAGGATGTGTTCTCCAAAGAACGTGCTTTGGCAGGGACATTGCTGCTTGCATTTGTTTTCCTCTGTTACCTGTGTTATACACTTACAGATCTCAGAAAAAGGGCAAATGTTTTGCTATTAGGACTCACCTTCCAAAATCATGTGCCACATCCTCTAGTCATAATCCATACATTTCTCCAAGACAAGATTACAAATCCATGACTTCTTTACTACCTCAGCTCCTAACTATTTTCTTCCAACTTCATAAGCAGCTCCCCTTCCACATGCAACTTTGGCTTACACCCAGCTTCAAGATGCCTAGTCCCCAGACTTCCACAGTCTGACATGACAGCCAGGACCACCCTCATGAACACCACAACCTCTCTTCCGCTCTCTGATCTCACGTGAACTTTCATCAGCTCTTTCTGGTCAGTCCCAACCCGGTTTGTCAGCAGAGAGGCATTGTAGACCTACACTGTTGCTGGGGAGAGTATAGATGTAAGCATGCTCTAGGGTGGGCTGCTGAAGGCAAGGCCATAATCTGAGCTTCAGATCTACAACTGGACTCTCCCCCCATCACATGCCCTTTATGTTACCTAGTGCTGTTTAAGCCATATGAAGTAGAAAAAGATAAATACACCTGGAGACTTAGGGTGATTTATTTATAGAATGCTCTCCCAGAAGCTTGTGATTATTACTAATTGCATACACAATGATAATTCAGCTTTGGTAACACTTATTCTCCAGGGCTTGGAGAAAAAGTCATAGAATGAAATATGTAGTAGCCCCACCCGGCTGATGAAGCTAGCATGGTGCTACTGCAAGTGAGGGTGGAGTTTAGTAATCAGTTTGTCACTATTTAAATAAAATATTATAAACAGTGAACGCAAAACATAGCTTGAGAGAGAGATGTAAGTAGCTTTTGCCAGTATCAGGTTGTCCGGTCTTCCACTATGAATATTGCTTGCTTTGTCTTGTTTTAAGAAAAATAAAAGATTTCTTTCCTTTTTTACTCCTCTTTTCATTCCTGTTCTTTTTTTTTTCTTTCTGATAGACAGTGGTTTAATCGAAAGAATAAAGACACCGTATGATTATATCATTTTCTAATCCAATTACAGATCTTTGATATGGGCCCTTTATCTTTTTTGTTCATGCAGTGATATACAGATCCATTGTTCTTTAAACTTGAAAATATCTTTACTTTTCAGTTCATGCCTTTACCTTTCCTTTGCATTTCACTAAAACACAAATGTGTAATATTTAATTATTTGATTCCTATCTTATGAAAGGAAGATTAATAGAGACATTAATGAATACAGTAATGTAATCACCAGTTAACTTTCCTAGAATAATTTGATTGGGATTTCATTTTAGAGTATAGGGTGAAGTCATGGCTCCAGTAAAATTACAGCATTCCCATAAGATTTAATAGGACCAGAATCTCATTATCTACTTTCTGACGAGCAGTAAATTTTCAGTATTTGGCTCTGTGGTCATTTGACACCAGTGGAACTGCTTTGTTGTTATAATATGTGTTAAACTTGAGAGGAATATTCTCCGTGCTGATCTGCCTGTTAATAAAGAGTTGGAAATAGAAGAGGTCTTTGCCACAGCCTAGAACTGGAGTAAGGACCAACAGCCCCGCTAGGCAGCAGCTGTTGCAATGGTGTATATTGAAGCAGCCATACTCACCATTAGGGCTGTTAAATGCACTCCCATCACTCCTTGAAAGCTGTCCACACCCACTGGTGACAAAAAGAGTATTGAGCACATGTCATTTTTTGTTAAAAAGCATATGCTTGTTCTTCTACTCTACCTTCCTACAGAAATTTGAGATTGTCCTGTAGGCTAAATTTAAAAGTTTAACTCTTAAATCTCATGCAGGATTTATGGCAGTAGCAGAATTATTTACAGGATAGAGAGGAGACATAAAAAAAATTGTGATCCATGTTTTGGTCTTTTACAGCTATTTGTTTCAGGAAACCCTGCCTTGCCCACCTATCTTTGATATTAACAGTGTCTGAAAGTCTAATATAAATGTTCCATTTCCTATTTTACTTTTTTTTTTCTTTCTTTTTTCTTTTCTGCAGCTGCTGTTTGCTCATTCTTCCCCAGCTATGCTGGAACAAGTCAGCAGCCTTTTGATGGCTTAAAGGGCTAAAGCAGTTACACTCACAATCGGTTGTGATCTGTAACTATAAGAAAAGCCAGCCACGTGTAAGCAGTAGAGCTTCCAAAAGTGGTTGCTGAAGTTCTTGTTGGTTTAATAAAGAAAATAACAGTCTAATCTAGTTTCTTTTGCTCTTATCATGAAGATGACAAGAATTAAGGATCAAGATAGGGACTCTGAAAGACTTTTTCCTTGCTCTTTTGCAAGCACCTTTCAAAGCTAGCCTCCTGCAAGACCACAGAAACCTCATATTTGGACTTTCAGATGTACTACAAGGCATCAAAATTTTCAACTTGTCATCAAGACTGATTAAAAAGGCAGAATGGCCACCAAAGCTGTGAGCAAGAGTATCCAGGAGAGGACAGGTCAGCAGTCATCAGTGACAAGTTGACTTCGAACAGTTTGCTGTGCCATGGCTGCCTTCCTTCCCTTTCATGGTGTACTTACTTTTCCAGACCATCAGTGCTTAGTTAATTAACATACACAATGGCAGCTTTCATGTGCTTTTAGCTGGAAAAGGGTCAGATAAAAATTTATAGTAGAATTGTGTGTACATGTTGACAGGAGTGAAAAATTATGGAAGTTTAGAAAATATGGAATAAACCCAAGAAGAGTAAAGTTATTATTATGTAAACAGTACAAAGATGGGAATAATATGTTTTTATGCACTGGAAATGCAAAAACTATTGTCTTGAAGGTTTTGAGTTTCTTCTGTGCTTTTCTTTTCATTCTCAGGCCAAGCTGCTGTATGCTATCTCTGCAAGCTTGGGGATAGCCAACAAAAGCCCCAGTGGCGGCTACTGCACAGGCAAGTGAATGCAAAGGAACCGTGTAACAAAACTGAGTATTAGTAAAATAGAAAAAAAATCTCTGAAGTCTTTTTAAGTATTTTGATATGTTTTTCCAGGATGACACTTTTTATGTCTTGGGGATTTCACTGAATATCTTCCAGCTGTTCTTGTTTTGTGTATGTTTCTTTTAAACCTCTGCTTTTTATCCCTGTTGCATGCCACTATTAAAACAGGTCTTTAAAAAAAAGGGAAAGTTAGTAGCATTCATAAACCTCTGTTGCAGATAGACTCCCCTAACTGAAAGGCGCTCCTGAGTTCAAGATAATTTATGACATCAGAATTGCTTAGCATAAGCCCTTCCCCTGTAGGTCCCATTGAGATAACAGGGTCATGAGCTATTACAGTCTTCCCGTGTCACTTTGGAAAAGCTTTCTCATAGAGAAGAAGGACTTTGATGAAAGGCCCACTGCCTTGGGCATAACTGTCATAACTTGGGTAGCAGGGAGCTGCAGGGTGCCCTGTAGGAAAAGAAGCCACAAACTGTGACAGTCACAGACAGGTTCAATCAGCTCTGAAACTGATGCGAGTAGCCCATTGGGTGTCAAAACTGCAGCCCTTCAGGGGAGCACCCCACGCCTCAGCTCTGACATATTTATTAAAATGCTGTAGCCGTCGGGGGCGCGAAAGGCATGGAGACTTGTCTTGGAGACATGTGACTGGACACATGCAAAGGCAGAGGCTGCTAAGGACTTGGCGGGAGATACACTCTTGGAAGTAGGCACTCCATGATGAAGCGAGTAGCTTCTATGGACTGCAGTCATGGGCTACCCACAGCAGGGAAGAGACATTCCTGAGGGACTGCAGCTGTGGGCAGGGACAGCTTGAGGGACTTTGGAAGTGGGTGACTCATATCAGAACGAGGGCACTCTTCAGAGTGAGGATACCCTTAGGGGGTTGCAGCCATGGCTGACCCATGCTGAAGCAGAGGAAAACAATTAGGAAGTGAAGAGAAGCAGAGAGAAACCATTAAGCACACAATCCAAAATCTTCTGGGCCATGTTTACTCATTGAAGAAATGGATGGTCTAAGTGCAATTCACAGCAAAAATCCAGGAGACAGAGAGGGGAAAGGGAGGGAGAAAAGATTTGGCTTAAGATGAGCTGGGGGAAAGGAGGAATCCCTTTACTTTTTTGTTGGTGTTTACATAAGAGCTTGCTCACTTGTTGGTGTTCTTTTCTCAAAAACCAAATCATTGATTGGAAGTTTGCATGAAGTGATCAAAATAAAATAAGATAAAATAAAATAAATAAATAAAATTATTCCCTGAGTCTAGATTTTTTACCCACTACAGGCACTCTGATGCTGCTTTTCATGAAAGATATGCACCAGCTCTAACACTTTTTTGCCTGTTTGCTTGGCTAATGTTCATTACATATTTTCAGCTAATGTTTAAGCAAAATACTTAGCTTCTCTTATGAAACCAACTGCATTTGAGCCTAACTAGTTCAAGTTCAGTTTAGCAACATTTTATCTTTCTCTGAAAGTGGTTTTACACATACATGCAAATTGAACAAAATAATATGTTCTGCAGACTGCAATTTTCTTGAACCAAAAAACACAGTAATTTTGTAACATGGTAGAAGAACCACAGTAAACCGGTTTACCTTACAGAAAACTCTCATGTTGTTAACAAATGGATTTGAGTGTATCTTGGAGTATTTGTCAGTTTACATGGGCATAAAATGCCCAAAAACTGAATATCTTTGTAGAAAAAATAGGTTCAAATGTATAAATCAAGATCAGTTTCCATCATCTGGCAAAATTAGAATCTAGCTTTGAAATTCCTCTGTGGTCTACATTCAGGAAATCATCTCTACTTGTGGTAGTAGGAGTCAAACATCAGTTTACAGTTAAGCACCTGCTTAAGTGCTTTTTTGGGTTATGTTCAAAAATGCAATGTGTTCATGTTCCTCATGTGTAGATAAGGGTCAGATATAAAAATTAGAAGATAAATTTAGATTCTAGTCACCTTCTCTTTAATTATTGAGTACTCAGATCAGAACTTCTATATGGGACCATCTGGGCAGTGACATTTTTAAAACAACCATTTATTTTTATGTTTCATCACTGGATCTCATGAGTTGAAGGTCTCTGTTTTTAAACAGTATCAAAACAAAGATGACAAGGTTCCTCATTTACTGGCTTAAGAAACATAAATTATTACTGAAGAGGTGCTGAATAAAGTGCATTTATTATTTTGAGTATGACTTGCTCACAGAATTTTGGTTCTCAAAAAATATCAGGAAAGTATTTCTTCTGCTAAAAAAATTCTAACAAATTATTTACATAAAACAACTTTTTTAAATTGTATTATTTTATTAGGCTATGTATCTTCAGTCTAATACAAATTAACAAGAATATATATATTATTCTTTACATTCATTGATATAGTTTTTGAAAATCAGTGTATCAGTTGTCAGGGAGATAGACAGATTATGTGAACTTTAACACAACATCTGTTTCGAAGTGCATATACTGTAATTTATGGCCATTTCAGTATCACAGAACTGTTGCCAAATTTAACAGAATTCAGTATTTCCATAAAGATTTTAGCTTTAAAAAAATATGGCATCTAAGAATAAAATTACAGGTGGGATGTTATTTATGTTAAGAGACTGAACAAAGATGGCGGTAAAGTGCCCTTAAGACAGCAATCATAAAAATCAAAGGGTTGAGTGTTTTGAGGAGAGAGGATGGTTATAAGCAGCTAGTTCTTCAACAGAAAATATTGCCTAATAACAGGGAAAATAAAAATATGAACTTTTAAACCAATTTCTGCAAAATTAAAAAACACATCCTCTTCTCTCTTGCCAGTTACTGGATGGGGAAATGCTCTTGCAAAGTTTTAGATTTGAACAAGGCAGTGTCACAACAGTATGGATTGACATCTGCCTCTGTCAGGTTTTTACAGCTCACACAAAGGAGGATGGAGGCACACTGCCACATAGGGAAACCTACCATTTGACAGAAAAGAGCATTTTCTGACCTGACCAACAGTGCTGGGACTTAAATGAAGGCTCCCCAGAGTGGATGGTCTAAAACATTGATTCATTAGTCTGTTTAATCTTTATGGCTGCTATGGGAGAGATCCTCCTTGATTTACAATCTGACGGACTGTCAACTCAAGAGGTCCCTGATCACTGTTCTTCCACCAAACTGATAAAACAAAAAACCCCTACTACCCATGATGCATAGAATTAGCATAAGGTTCAAGTGAAGAATGGAAATAAAACATCACAAAGGATTGAACTCAGTATAGGGAGAAGTGGCTGTCAGGGAGCTACTCATAATTCCCTACTTTGGGAATGTATGTGCTGCTTTCCAGGCCCCATAAGTAATGTAGCCTCGAGGGACTGAGGGAATGGGCAAGCAGTGTAGAACTGTTCAGACCCTCTCCATGCTTCCCAGGACCAGGCAGGACCTGGCTCAGCAAGAACTATGACCAGGCAGGGCAGGGCTGTGGGGAGATGCAGACCTGCCTTCTGCAGCACCACTGACTGCCCTGTGGTGTAACACTGGGTCCTGGGCCCTGGGCAGGGTTGGGGGAGCCTAGGCATGGGAGGTAGGCAGGACCAGGAAGGGCCAGTGGTACCCTCAGAGCCCTGAAAAGCTACCACCAGTACCATTATACCCTTTTGGTAAGCCAGCTGAGAGGGTAGGAAAGGACAGGTTTCAGAATGAAAAGGTCTCAATGCATAGAGAGATGTCTGCATAAGGAGAACAAGTTGAGGCCCCCTAAGAGGTTAAAAGTCCACTCAGCAGAAAAGAGCAGTCAGGCATACAGTGTCACCTGACAGAGAAACCTTAGGATGGCTTCTGACACAGCGCAGGACTGATCCTTAATGAGATTGCCCCAGAATGAAGCTATATGAACACAATGGTATAAAGTCTCCCTTGCTCAGGGACAACTCTTCATAAACAGATTCTCCACATTTCCTGGGAAATTACCCAGGAAAAGAACAACATAAATGCTCAGAAAAAGTCAACTCACATTTTTGCATAACATTTCCTATCACTCTTACTAAGTATCCTCTGTATTGTTAGAGAATGAGGGACTCTGGCACTGTGACCATAAGAAATTTGAAATCATACAAAGGCCATCTGAACATTCATAGCAAATTAATATTCTTCATTTCCTGTTAAAACTCAGTGCTTTATTTGCATTTATCTCTCTGACTGTATTTCTGATTCTCAGGTACTGTAGCTTATATTAACAGTCACTTTGGGTTTAACATCATTAAACGTTCACTGTCAAGTCCCCACAAATCCCACATTCCCCTTGTCTCTCAGGCTTAAAAAACTCATTTAACATTAAGGGCTAATTAATTAACTAGATTTTCCCATATTTAGTGGAGACTACCCTAAACTATAGAACAAAACCCCACTGAAATTTAGTTCACTGGGGCAACCTATAATTATACCCAACCAGATTTAACCACTGTTCTAATTTGTATTTATTATTACAGTAGCAGTATGTATTGTTATTATAGTGATTATGCTCATATGGAAAATTGCACAAGACACAGTATACAAGTATATTGTATCATGAATGTACTTTGTCAGGAAGAAGTCCAGAAGCAGTTTGTGCCATGGCCATTAGAACTGGTTTCCACTCTGAATGAAAGAATAGTAAAAACTTAGGATGAAAAAGAAAGACAAATGCATTATTTAATAAATTGGTAAACTCAATGAAAAAGATCTCGCTCAATTCTTATACCACATTCACAAAAGTTCTTGCACACCTCAAGATGGTTGATTTAACTTTTTATTTTAATGTCGGCAAACTGGCTTTCTTTCCCTGCATTGTCAATGATGGCTTCTGCAAAATTTATTTTTGTTTACTATCCTTTATTTATAGCTGTTTGCTAGGTAAGCATATGAGTTCAAAAAGGAAATCAAACAGGTGTATGACTGGTACTCGATGCAGGCTGATTCACTGTGCTGAATTAGCAATGAGGCACAAACGGGGCATATAGTACTGTATGGTTATGAACATTGCTTCAGGAGAGTTGGTAGGTCACAAAGGACTGTCATCTGCTCCCTCTATGTTCAATGCGGACTCTTCTACTGACATAATTAGAAACTAGTTTGGAGCTTCACACAGCTATAGAAGAAAACACCCTGAACAGAGAAAGCTCACTCTTTTAGAGACAGACACTGTTTTGGTGAAAATTACTAAAACATTATTTGTAAGTTTCTAAAGTTTCCCAAGGAGAAAAACCAACCAACCAACACTTCAGGAGTCTTTGCTCTGTGAAACCGTTTCTTTTAGGAGAGAAACATTTCAGTATGTTTCACAGTGACCAGCTTCTCTAGGTATTCCTATGTCCTGAGATGCTATGCCATGTAGAAATACAATCTCATCCCATAAGCTTCTGCATCTTCATGTAGATCTTTGCAGAAATCTAGTTGTATAGTTCATCATAGTTCATGATGTATAGCTGTGCATTACAGTACTTCAGGTGTGGAACCCACTTTTGGTATCTCTCAACAGCCCAGCCTTGCACCCTTAAAAAGTCACTCCCAATGGAGTATTAAGTTAGTGCATCAGAGACAGAAATGTGCATTCAATTCCTACTACTACTGATTGAGAAGGCAACCTTAACAAGGTGGTCTCAAAAAGACCCATGATCCATGTCTGTTCACAATCAGTACATAATTGAACAAAACTCTACTCTACTAGAACCAGCTTTCCAACTGGTGTTATTATTGTGAGACTGTGGTAATTTTACTCACTGGAATAGTAATGCTGATCACTTTCCACTTGGGCTCTACAGTTGGTAAATACAATACAATTGGTAAATACTGCATGTATTTCTGCATGTTATTTTTTGAGTGCATTTATTTTTGCTCAAGGCAAGGAAAAGTCTTTTGAAGCACAAGTAAATATTTTAGTCCATTAGGAAATGCTGGGTTAGGACATTCAGACCTCATTGCTGGTCAGCAGGCACATGGAGTTAGCAGTGTATATCTGATAAAAACAAAGGAGCAGTGCTGTTTAGAACAGGCTATAAGCTATCAAGTTAGCAAATTCAGACTTAAATTCCAATATGGGGTAGCCAAAACTATGGAAATGTTAATGAACTGTATTCAGCAGAGATAAAGTCAGCAGGGAGGAAAACACCAGTACCTGGCTGTGACTTAATTGTTACTTTACAAGTGTTTATATGCTCTGCATCTAATGAATGCGGATTGTGAGTCCAGGACTCAATTAAAAATACTATAAGCAAAACAGAGGAGCAGAAAGGAGAGAGAATGATGAACCTGTACTCTAGGGCATTATGATTGGGAAAACATCATTCCATACATAAGATGTCTCCAGACCTAAAAGATTAACCACGAATGTTCAAAGTGAATGTCTACGTGATTCTGCAGGATAGTTGGGGAGGAGAGGAGAGGAGAGGAGAGGGGATAGCATTATATGAGCATCAGTGCCCTACTGAAGATTTGATTCAAAAGGCGTCATGTTCCAACAGGCAATGCCTAAACTCTGTGCTTTAAATAACACACACATGCACACAAATTCAGTCAAATAATCAGAAACATGAAGTGAGCAATAATGATTAATGACAGAAACAGGAATCAATGAATTACATCCTCCTCTTTGAATTACCCAGTTAGAATTTAGATACTACAAATTCAGTGGTTGTAAATTCTGGTGACAAAGCAATTTGGTTGGCTCTTTTAGAGCCCGACAACCACCACAAGAGCAGCGTTTCAGGCACTGTATTAGTCAAGTAGGACTGAACTACCAACCACCTTCAATGTACTACCCTTGGTAGCCATCACTTTTTATTCTGACTGTTAACAATATCACTGGTTTCATCTCACAAGGAAGACAGTTGGGGTCTGTTAATAAAGCCATTATAATTAAACCAATCAGTTCTTACTTCTGTTTTGATTTAGCTGCATGAAAACAAAACTTACAATTGATAGAGATGTAAACTTTCTTGAAACAGTCAAAATTGAGATGCATATGCAGAAGCAGAACCTGAAACATCTGAGAAGACTGAAGTCCTTGCAGGGTTCAAGGTGCTTCCACTGAACAGAGAGCTCAAGAATTCAACTTTAAGAATAAGGACTGTATCCATTTTCAGACATTTATGTCTTTGTGTTTATCTTGGTCTGCTTTTATGGATGAAGGCTCTGTCTCCACAACATACTTTTACCTACAGGACTACCTTGTGACCACATTGCTGGTGTTCCCCAAAGAAGAAAAGTTTCAGTTCTCAAAACACCTGTATTCCATGGGCTTGGGAGAACACTTCTCTCATACCCAAACCTGTCTCAGCAATCTCTCTTTTGCGATCTCCTCCTGTGGTGACTTCACCTACCATTAACACTGAGGGAGCAAGATGACCCTTGTTAGGAAAGGCCATGTTGTCATCAGCCTCAGGGTAGATGAGAGCTGTAGACAAACTGACCTCAAACAGTTTTCAGGCTGACAACAAGGACAATACAGATGCTGGGTACTCAGATATCCAGTAAGATTAATAAAAACTGCTTTATTATTACATTGTGTCTAGAATATTCTCTAATTTTTCTTAATTAATGTTTGGGTCATACATGTGGAGAACTCCATAAAAAGAAGCTGTCCATTATTATTTAATTCAGCCTGGATTTGTTATAATGCCTGCAGAAAATGTGCAGAGATGCTACACAGTGATACTGATACATTATCCACAGACACACACCCCCCCGCCCTTTACATTCTTGTATTCTACAACCTGCAATTGCATAGAATCACTTATTGCCAAGTGGTCATTTTCTCACATTTGTTATGACAACAGGATAAATGCCAGCGTTTGTCAACATCTTGTAAATGATGAGTCTTAATGAGGCAATCTAGTGTTTCACCCCTCTGAGGGATCTCATAATAGGATGAGCAAAATATCAGGTTAAAGGAAGTGGGAGGTAATCTCAGGGGACAAACCATTTCTTGTACAATACATTCCTCAAGGTTTTGCTTGGAGTGGGTTCTAGGATGCAGGCCAATTTGGCGTACCCCCCTGTACAACATTTTAATTGTATTTTTATCAAATCCAGCAGAAATGCAGTCTGCATGTTGAATCTGTCAGTAAACAGTGCCCTGTGAGAATATAATAGTCTGAGCTTTGAGAACTTTCATTTATTACATGAACTTAAAGTTACTCTTCCTAAACTGAAGAATATACCTAATGTGTATGCTCTTGGTCTGTCCTGGTTTTTGTTGGTTTTCTTTTTTTACTTTGATTCTGTAAAATGTATTTCTGCTTTTTGTGTTTGCTAATTTATTTCAGGAGATTTCTCTGAAAAAAATGCAAAACACATATCAGTCCAGCATTTTTGGATTAAACTCTGTTGCCAGATGCTTTTAATTAAAAGACAGGGGAAGAGAATTTCTGCATTACCTCTGAGCTTTTTAATGTGCTGCTTGTTTTTAATATATATGCATACTACTCCGCATGTCAGAATGCAATGACTTAAAAACTTGAGTCAATAAAGTGTGTGAGAGAGCCCTACAAATTTAATACTTAATTAGAACAAGACAGGTTTTTCAGAAACAAGTACTATCACTTAATCACTCTATAAATGATACTATAGATTATCAAGAGATATTGTGTTTTGATAACAAGAAACATATATGATTTAGGATCCAGCCAATTGTCTAGCAGGATCACAGTTCATTAGAAATTTGTTTCTTTGTGTCTTGCAGCTTTATTTATTTGGGTCAAACCAAAAACCCAATGAATGTCACAGACTTCATGAATCTGGGCAATTAAAAAATAAGGAAACATTAAATTATAGAACTGTTTTGACTTAAAAAAAAATTCCACTGGAAAATTACTCAAGTGAACAGTAAAATATATTGAATTTTGTTGAAATCTTCCGCACAAAATTACTGAAACAATTGAATTTCATTAAGGTCATGTAGCTTCATTTCAATATTTGACACATTATGCAGAAAAATAGTAAAGCTAGTAATAAAGTGCTTCTGTAAACTTATATGCATATTTTTTGGAACATAAGTCTGTGTGTGTGTGTGTGCTGAAAAATGGATTTCTTAAATGTCTCATAAATTTCAATTCTTTGTTCATATTCTGGCTGAAAAACAATTGTGAAGTTTCAAAATTTCTTCTGGGACAGACATTTCAGATATTACTACATAAATGATGGGAGAGCCATGTTAATTCTTCAAGCTATCTTAGTTTCAAGCACCCCTCTCATTCTGTGGTTTTTTTTTGTCTCCCCACACCTGCTTTCTTCCTCATAGTGTCCTCCACATCTCCCAAGATCAGACCCTCAGTGTAGACATTTGGTGTCTTGAGGAAGGCAATGTATTGATATATTCTGATTTTCACTTTTGATGTTCATCTGTATATTGGAGACATGGTTTAATTGGATTGTATTGGCCACGGCTGTGCCTCCTCCTGCCAACAGAACTGATGTTGTAGTCCTTTCCTACTAAATGTTTGTATAACAACTGTTAATCAGAACAACTGCAACTGGCTCTGGTTTGCATCTGTTTTTCTTCAGTTGTCATTTAAGCGTTAACTCAGAGTGCAAGAGAGGCAGGAAGATCTGTGTTACACTTGTGCATTCCTAACAAGCACCTAGAGCAGCATACTATTTTGAACTTTATTAACCACTGAATTTAGCATAGACTAAACTGACAGTGCTTTCATTTGTAGGCTCCTTCACTGAGATTGTTTATATAAATATAAGCAAGAGGGAAAGACAGAAATGCATGGTGCAAGGACAGAGAAGGAGGATAGGGAGAGGCTGGTCCAACCATGAACCTAAGTGGAATACAGCTTTCTGATTTAAACAAATCCTGTAAGGAGACACAGATTTTGGAACTCTCCTTGTCATAGATCAAATTTCATGACCTGCAAAAATTATCCACTGAAATCATGCTAAGGAAGGGCAAGTAAGCCTGGTATATGGGACTTTTGCAAATGAATAGTGATGAGTAGAAACTGTGCTACTGCTGATGCTACAGAAAGCATCCATGTAGTAGTGAAAGACCTAAAGTAGCCTTCATAGGAAATAAATTAAATCAGTGATCCTTTCCTTAACTCTGTGGAGTGCAGTGGTAATTACATAGGAAAATGTTTGTTTCTGGAGGCAAAAATCTAAAAAAATCTAAATTTCAGATGACAGTAAATAGTTTTGATATGAATGAAAGTATGACACTGCGGGATGTACTATCTAAAGGCAGACCATAGCCTTTATTCCCACTGTAGCTCTTTCTCCCCTAAAAAGAAGTGGCAAGAATTCAGAAGTAGCATAGAAAGGAAGATATAGAAAGACTTGGCCTTCTGACTTTCCTCCTCAATCTCTTCATAAGCAAAAGAGATAGAACTTTTTTGGAAGGGGACCAGTATGAACTACCAGTAATAAGCAACCCAGCCTTCCTAGCACTCACACTTCCTCTTGCTTAGCTATCCCTAAATCTTCTCTAATTTCAAAATTGTAAAGTATGTTCATACATATAAGTATTTACGGTAAAGATTTGTGAGGAGCAAATGAAAGCAGCTGGGATTTCAAATGAACCTATCATAACTGCTACCTTCACTTTAGTAAAAGAAAATAACAAATAGTCATCCTTACATGATATCAAATTGTTTTGTTTTTTTTAATTTAAAATAAGGCAGGATGGAGAATGAAGAAGCAGTTTCTAGATTATAGCAGACCAAACCCACTTCTCTTTATTCCTGTATAAATTGTTTCCTAATACTCCTGAGAGTTTTCTCCCCCTATTTGCCCCCATTCCTTTACTTCTTCATAACTCAGGGTTGCAAATAAAACAATTCATAAGCATAATTTTTGAGGAAAAACTTCATTTTAAGTAACAAACATTCTCTTGAGCTGTCAATATGTAAATTATTGACTGACTAGGGAGCAGTTACTTGCAGAAACACTAGATTGCACTGAATTCCAGTTAGCTGTACAGCCACAGAATAGCCTATTTCTGACCAATGCATGGCAATTTGAATGTCCCTGTCCAGAGGTAGATAGTTTAGAGAGAGGAGATAGGGAAAGAATCACCTCCCACACACACAAGCATATTCTTCATCTCCAAATGGAGCGTCATTATCTTGCATTAGTTGAGGCTCTCCCACAGTTTTTCTGCCATCAGTAGGACACTCATATCTTTAGGCAGAAAGATCTTTATCTTGTTTTAAAGGTGTGTATAACAATTAATAAACAAATATATGAAAAAGAAGCTGTGAAAATGCATGTTTGTTGCTGTGTAATGGACATCAAGATTTTATCATGAGCTGAAACAGTTGAACAAATTATGGTGCTAAATGTCTCCATTCCTTAGAAATGATTGCATATACACGATAGTTACCTATGACAATACAGCCATATATGAGTGAAGGAGTTCTTGCTGAATGACTGAAGCTCTGAACATAAGCCAACACTAGTAAAATTATACTATATGATTACATGTTCTTCATAGTTCCTGCCTCGTGTCCATGTTTTTGTTTTTCACCTCTAACCATTGTTAAGTCCTGTACAACTGTTGTCGTTTGACCCCAGACATTCACCAAGCCCCATGCGGTCAACTGCTCACTCCCCCACCAGTGCAATCAGAGAGAGAATCAAGAGGATAAAAGTGAGAAAACTCAAGGTCTGAGATAAAAACAGTTTAACAGGGAAAGTGAAAGCCACTCACAGAAGCAAAGCAAAACAAGGAATTAATTCATTCCTTCCCACGGGCAGGCAGGTGTTCAGCCATCTCCACAGTCCCACCACATGCAACTTGGGAAGACAAATGCCATCACTCCAAATGTCTCCTTATACACCTCACTTTACATACTGCGCATGATGTCGTGTGGTATGGAATATCCATTTGGTCAGTTTGGATCAGCTGTCCTGGATGTGTCTCCTCCCAGTTTCCCATGCACCTCCAGTTTTCTCCCCATCGTGGCAGTATGAAAAGAAGAAAAACCCTTGGTTCTGTGTAAACACTGCACAACAATAACAAAAACACCTCCATATTATCAACCCTGTGTTCAGCACAAATCCAAAACTCAGCCCCATACTAACCACTGTGAAAGATACTAACTCTACCCCAGCCAAAACCAGCAAAACAATACACAGAAAACCTCTCAGTGCAGCAGCATTGTTAAACCATTGTTCAATAACCCTTACACATGGCATTGCCACCAATCCCCAAAACATATGGCCTCCAATGGCCTTCTTTTCTCAATGGTGAGTGCACTCAGGTTCTCCATGTTAGAAGAGACCCTGCTCATTTCTTCACTTCATCATGGTGAGTTTGGTCTCTCTAAGTGACAGGGTCAGACATTTCCAAGTGGTCAGGGAACACTTTTGGGTATATTAGCTAGGGAAGTTCTGGCTTTATATTTTTATAAATTCCTAAAGAAGGGCAGAAAGGCACTTTGACCCAGCCCCTCACATATTCGCTTTCCACCAAGGTAAAATCAGTTGGCGTGACTTGTTCCTAACAAAATAATTTGATCAGACTCTATCACCTAGAGAGTCTCAAGTGACAACAAAAGGTGACAGTGTTGAATGATTCCTCTTTCATCTATTCCACATGATTAAGGGGTTTAGTCTAATAAATTACACTATATAAAAATAAGTATAAACGATGACAGGAAAGATGCAGCTTTGTCCCTGCATAAAGAGATTTGTTTGGGGTTTTTTTCCCCTTACATAAATAGAAGTCTTTCTAGGAAGGTGAGTTTGTATATACTTATCTTCAATTAAGCTCATGAAGCTTGCAGGGTGGCTGTAAAGCTTTATAAGCTCCCTGAGCTCTTAAGACTGGACTGCACTACCCCATGAGCACAGCATTCAAAATCAGTGGAGACAGAGAAACCCTAAACATAACTCCCTTTAAATAGTCAGACCTTGTTAATCCAAGCTTAGTCTAACCAAATGCCTGAGTATCTGAAATACTTAAGTGGCAACCTGTCTCCAAGTCTGAATGTACCTTTGATTTGTTAATCTGATTGTAAGGATGGGGGTATCCTGTATGAAATGAAGTTTGCAAACAGCTTTGGATTAATCAGCCTTACATGCTACAAAACAAAGTAGATTCCTGCCACTGTATTTATCATCAAGAGGGACTGGCACCCACTCTCCCTGGCTGATTTATAGAATTGCATATTTGGCATAGCCGTGTAATATTCAGATGGCAGACTTTTCTAGTAAGCATGAGCAATGAATGGAAATAAATGGACTGTACCTGAAATTATGCACCTAACTTTAGGGTACATTATGTCTTGGTAACTTAAAAAAATAAATACATCATTATTAGAATGCATTAACTTTTTGGACAACCTGATTCGTACATAGCAAATTTGTCACACTTAAAAGATTCATTTGTGCTTATTTGGCCTCTTAGTCATGTGTTTATTCTGCTGCAGTTCCAGGGAAATGTTACCCATTAAATCCACTAGATTCTGATACGAGGCTGCTTGTAATTTTCGTTCTATTCAAAGAATTTCTTATGTTTGATATCTCTGTGCATTAATGCTGGGGCATCTGTCCATTTCCAAAAATGAGCTATCACACATCTGGCTGCTGGTAATAATTGCTTTATCAATGACTCCTTCTCTGAGTCAATAGCCTCATTTGGACTGTAGTAGGACAGGTTTGGTGTGCAGACTAACTTACATCATCTAATTCTGTACCTCTCTATTTCTGTTGTATACATGAGATTGTCAGACAGCCCCAGTGCTATGTCATTGGAGTTCTTACTAGAATAAAATACATTTCTGAAGGTACATTCTCACAATAAACTATTCATTAAACACTTTTTTCTGCCAAATCACGGTGTTTTTCCGTGTATTTTTCCCCTACCACATTTTTGAGATTCAAGTATTTCTCATTATAGAGAGTTATTGCATTGAAACCATTGTCTTGACTACTATGGAGTCATTTGCTTCAGTTAAATGACACTACATAATTTAAATAGGTGAAGGCCTAGCCAGAAGGTTCATCAAACTAATAGTATCAGGGCATAATGATGAACTTACTTGGGTTTTCAGAAGAGTGCAAATAACTTAGGTCTTTGTACCTACCATTATTACTGACAAATGCAGCATGGCCACATTTGAAATAGGCTATGCTGAAGCAAAAGTGTCCATGTAACCATGGGATGAAATCAAGACTCATGTTAGTGAAAATTTGGGCTTCGTGATCCACTTTACAATCTGGACATAAAATATAAGGATTTCTACTGGAATTGTAGCATGGTTTCTCCCAGGTCAAATCTAACATGTTGAGCTTTGGTTTGATTTTAATATTGCCTAGCTCAAAATGCTTACCTAAGTTACCTTGGAAGACTGGAACACTGGGACAGCTTGGAACATTCTGCAAGAGTTCCGTACACTGAAACAAGTTCCCCAGAGAGGCTGTGGAGTCTCTCTGAGTGGAGAATTTCAAGAACCATCTGGACACAATCCTGTTCCATGTGCTCTAGGACAACTCTGCTTGAGCAGGGAGGTTGGGCCAGATGGCCCACTGGGGTCATTCTGTGACTCTCTGCAGCCTAAGGGCATTCCACAGTGCAAAGATCCACAGAGCATCACTGACTCAGGCTGATAAATTGAACCACTTTAGAAAATCAATATGTGGGCCAAATGCAGAAGTCATACTCAGAATCAACTGTGCCCAACCTAGAAACTCTGCCTGTCTTTTTGGGTTAGGCACATTACTTACAAAATCAGACACATGGCTCTGAATTGAGCTGACTTAGAAGGGATCACATTTACTGTTTAATAGTTGGTGTGTTTAAGGCCAGAAGTGGTACCTGAGAGTCATTGCAAACAAGCATTTGTCTACTCCTTCCTGCTCTGGTTGCTGGCATTCAGAAAATTATTCTAACTTATTAACTATTCTCCCCTCATTAGGTTTATTTTTGAGCCTGAAAAAGAATATTAGGGAAACTAGCATTTTTCTGTTCTGATAGTATTGCTGTAACAAAAGTAGTAAAGATGTGAAGCAAATAGCTATTGATATAAGACTGGTCTTGTCTTCCTTGAAAACTTAATCCATTCTCATCCATTTTATTCCTCTTCACAATTCACACTGCAGTCATACATGTCTTTGAAAGCCACATGGTGAGGCTAACACCTAAAATGTAAGGTAGTCCCCAGTGTAGATGTTTACATAAGGCGTTTTCTTCAAGGCAGGGACAGTGAAAATATGCAATTGTGGCAAATTAAGGCAATGGAAACTAACTGGTCTTCTGCTCCTCTATATATGTAATTTGCATAAACATCTAGTCTCTTCAGCTAGTTTTGCCCTCTGCTTTGCCTGGAAGTAAGCTATTGGTATGATTCTGCTCACTCCCATTTGCTGCACTTCACATCTCATTGTGCCTGCCATTTCTCCAGCATTACCCATCTGTGATATTGGTGCATAGGAACAAATTCCATAAATAAGCTTGCAGGCTGATGAAAGCCTTACACCGAAAATACTCAGCTCCGTGTCCTTGTTCCTCTTTCTCCATTGCATAAAACTTAAAGAATTGATCTTCAGGGTTTACCCTGCAACCTTATTGATATTGCCAGCTTGATGTCACACCCTACATATGTGTTAGCATTGTTCTGTATCAGTGTCAAGCAAAACAGATAATTGACCGTATCTGACACAACTAAGCAGAAATGCATAGGTTCAAAAAGACAGGACATTGCTTTATCATCCAACTGGTAGACTGGTTTGGTACACTGTCCTAGTTCAGCAGGAGGGACCAGTTATCACTGTGTGGGAGTGATCAAAGTTATGTATTCTACACCCTCTATTCATTCCCCAAGAACAATGGACCGTTTGCAGTAGCTGCCCAGGAAGTCGTTAGCACCTTCACACCCAGCCTGAGGGGGTGTGGCTGCTAATGGGCCATCAACGGTTCAACAATACCCCATGACTCACAGAGTTAATTACCCATTGTGTGAGTCCCCGCCCTGGGGGAGGGACTGGGTACTCCCTGAGAGTACATAAACGGAGCTCAGAAGACCTCGAGGGCAACTTGTTGGATCCAGAAGAGCAGCAGGACCTCAACAGGAGGAAATCACTACTCTCGATCAGATTACGACCATCACTCCTGACTAGAGCACAGCCATCATCTGCACCAACAGGTCAGAGAGCCCAGCCAGCTGGGCATGACAGCACCACCTGCTGTCTGTGGATATAATTGCATTTCCCTTTTTGGGGAGTAGCCAAGAGGACCTTTTAGACTGTTTTGCCTTGTCATTTTTGGGGTGGAGGGGTTTGTTGCAGACTGTTGTTGTGTGTATATATATATATATGTTGTGGTTAAGAACTATTATTTTTTTCCTTTATGTATATTTTTTCCTAATTAAAGTTCTGCTCTCTAAATTTAAAGGAGAGGAATTATTTATTGGCCAACATAGATATCTTAGTTCTCCTTTGAACTAAGACATGCACTAACTTGTCTTAGGATGTGAAAGGAAATATGCTTGAAGTATGGAATCCTTTGCCTGAAACTTACCATGCACAGCAATAGGGATCAACTATTTATCTAAGATGGCAAGCTACCCATGGCTATTGTTGACTATAGAAATTTTTAAAAACATGGTTTTTACTCTGTTATGCTGGTCCACAGCTGCCTCAGAAAACAGTGGGAAAAACAGAAACAGTTCTGACTTCACAGAAAACAGAAAAACAACATCATTCCAGCAGTAACAGCATCACATCATGAACTACTGGAATAAAGGAGCTGCAACCTGAGTTTAAGCTGACAAATCATCCCATTGCATATTACCTTCTTGAGCTAAGTACACAAGTTTGTTTTAGAAGGAGCCAATTGCACTGGAAATACAGCAGTAATTACAGAATCAACTCATTAAACAAAACCACATTCATTAAGACATTAGAGATCTCTGTCCCAGCCATGAAGCTGCAACTTACCCATCTGAGAAATTTCAAATGCTGTTTGTTGTGATTTGTTATCCAAGAGAGTTTTGCTATCTGGGCAGCTAGAAGTCAGTTGTCTATCAAGCAGAGAGAAGAAAATCAATTCAGGATTAACTGGTCATTGAGGTTTGTGAGGAAATTAATTTTATTATATTTCCCAGAGTTATCAAAATTGAAAAGAGTGCTGAAGTAACAATGAGGTTTGAAGAAAAGCTTTTCCTGAACTGTGCAAGTACAATTGATAGGACACATATCCTCATTTTGTGCCTATGAATGTATTAACAGGATAGGATAATATTCTATTATCATTTATTGTGCAGACAAGATAGAATACTCACAGACACGTACATTGGACACAAAGTGCGCAACGTCACACTTTGCGTGATATTTTTCAGACATGCCTTCTTTCAATATGGGCAACCCAAATGACCAAATCATTTGGTTTACAGTAGCCATACTACTGTACAGCTGAAGTCATTCTGGATTTTATTTTTCTATTTGGTACACAGAGCTAGAGATAGAACTACGCTTATCTGGACTGATTCCCTTTTTTTCACCTTTACTGGAATCAGTACATTTGAAAAAGAAAGCAGGCTCATGATATGCATAAATGTCACTGAAAATCATGCAAGCACTACTTGGAAAACATTTTGTCTCATTCACCTTACAAAATTGTTAATGACTTTCTCATCTCTCCAGCACTGCAGATCAGGTGGCTGCTGATAATCTGGGATTCTTTGGTGTCTCTCCAAGAAATGGGACAGTATATTATACAGCTCAGAGTAACTGAGAACAAGTTCTTGGCAGCTGAAACATGACCTTTCTGGTCTAAAATAGTCTCTTTAAGCTACCTCATGTCCTGCTGTCTCCTCTCTCAGTGCTAAGAAATTCCTCTGAAAGTAACTCATTCACCTTTCTCTGATCCTCTTCAGTCTCATTTTCTTCCTTGTTTAAATTTACATTGACTACACTGTTCTCCTGCTTCCATATCTTTTCATTCTTGCCTTCCTTTCTTGTTTTTTTCTTCTCAAGTTCCTGCTCTCCTCACTGCTATCAGAGTACACTATCAAATTCAGAAATCTGTTACTCTGATGGATGGTCTTGTATACAACAGATTTCTCTAGTTTTTCAGACGTAGTTGTAGTTTTCCCTGAAGAAGAGAAGAAAACAAGAAATCATAGAGCACTTGCCTTCTATTTATTCCTTACATATGTTGCTGTACATGAAGTAAGTTTTTATTTCTAAAGACTATTCTTTCTGTGGGTTTTCCATTTTTACCAGCAGATTCCTAGATGTCAGACTTTCATCAAGAAGTTATTCCAAGAAGCAATGAGACAATTTTACCTTTAAAATTTACCAAAAAAAAATGTACAGTGCAGGAAAAAGGACAAAGAATGAAAACGAACAATGAAGCTGACATACAGGATCAATAATAGTTATCTTAAAAATCTTCCACACCATTACTGCTTTAGAAGATTTATGCAGTTCCAGAACTTTCAGCTTCCTCATGGGGAGAAGCGGAAGAGCAGGCACTTATCTCTCCTACTCTATGACCAGTGACAGGAAACAGCATAAAGCTGTTTCAGGGGAGGTTTAGGTTGGATATTAGAAAAAGGTGCTTCACCCAGACGGTGCCTGGGTGCTGGAACAGGTTCCCCAGAGAACTGACCACAGCACCAAGCCTGACAGAGTTCAAGAAGTGTTTGGACAATGAAGCACATGGTGTGATTCTTGGGATCGTCTTGTCCAGGGCCAGGAGTTAGACTTGATGATCCTTATGGGTCCTTTCCAACCCAGCATATTCTATTATTCTATGTCAAGATAGAAAAGAAAACAATTAAGCAAGACTGCTATCATTCCAGCTACACCATCTATGATGAGGAAAATTTATATATGATAAATCATCTTCTAGAGGGACAAGTTAAAAATACTAGCAAACTAAAGTTGTCCAAATTTGTCCTGAATATGTCAGGCTAAGAATTCTCTTCATTAGATCCAGATAAAAATTGTATAGTTTGTATGCTGTGAATTGACATCAGGGCATCTTAACCATCAGGATGTTTGGGAAGGTAGCAAGTTCCTTTATAAAGAGTTCATGGCATCTACTATTTTGAATGTTATATTTACAACCCATATATAAACACAGCTTTTATTTATTACAATATTATATTGAAGTATTGGAGAGTGTTGATCGAAGTTGGGGCTTTATTTATTTATATATATATTAACTTAAAACCCTCCACTTGGTCAGTTTTTAAGTAACTGTTAAAAACTAAGAGAAAGGGGAAATTGTGTTTGAGCATAAAAGTGCCACATGCAACTGTAGCTAAATAAAGTAAAAAAAGAAGATATTTAAGAACCCACTTAAATATTTTGCAATTGTAATAAGACTGAAGATGACATAAGTCCATCCTAGGCATCTGTCTCTTTTGTGCAAGAAGCCTCTTCTATACTCCCTGAGTGTGTGAATAACTCCTAAGAGCTGAAAATAAACGTCTCTTTGGAGTTTTATCGTATTTGTGAAGAGATTACTTTACATTCACAGGCATAGTCTTTTGCTCAAATTGCAGACCTATACTCTCAGCTCTTCCTGACACATTTTAGGTAGTGCTTCTTTAAAAACAATGAAGTTCTTTCTTACCCTTTCAAGGTCATGTATCAGACATTGACCCAAAGCAGCATCTGCACTGTGACATTCACAGACACAAACACCATGCCTTCATTTTAACCTGAAGAATTATTCAGTGGGCACAAATTTGCCAATCATGTAAGCCATCATATTGCTTCCACATTTTACTGGGTTTACATGGCAAGGCTTTAGTAGTGGGTGGTCTGCAGGTATAGCCTCTGAGAGGCCAAACGGCTCCAAAACGGATTCCCTGTTGTCCATAGCTGAGACCATCAGTGATGCTGGTAGATCCTCTGTGGTAACATATTTAAGAAGGGGTAAAATATGCCACACAACAACTGTGAGAGAGAGGAGTGAGAAAAAAATGTGAAACAACCCTGCAGACACCAAGGTTGCTGAATAAGGAGGAGGAGGAGGTGCACCCATGGCTGGAGCAAAGATTCTCCTGCACCCCATGATGAAGGTTGCAGTGAAGATTGTTCCCCCACAGAAAATTAAGAACTATGTCAGAGCAGATACTCACCCTGCAGCCCATGAAGAACCCCACACTGGACCAGGAGCATTTATCTTTATACCATGTAAGCAACTGAGATAAGTAAAATCCAAGCGTTGATATTACCATGTTCTCCCAGGCAGCAGAATGGCTAAACCCAGACCTATGGCTAACTCTAAGGCTGAATTGTACTTTTCACAACTTTGTGGAAAAAAATGACAGGGAATCTAAGAAAAAAATTACAACAATGACAAACAATAATAGCAGAAGAATCTGACTCATAACTAAGATAAAAACAGCAAGAGCTCTGAAGCAAGTAGGTCTTTAAAAAAGTTTTAAAAGAGGTGATATTCAAAACATAAATTGGATATAAGTTGAAGTATTTCAGTTTTAAAGCAGTCATGGTGATTGAAGTAAATTGAAGAATGTGATCTGTCTTAGGTAGGGAATGGGCAGAAGGAACCATATTAAAGAAACAAGTCATTATGAACTGCTATTAGTTGTGATCTTCCGTATTTAGATACCCTTATGTGACATTTATAAGTAGACTCAGTGCAAAGAAGGCTGAGAGGTGACCATGTTGCTGTCTACAGTTTCCTAGGAGATGAAGAGGGAGGTGCTGATCTCCCTGCTATCCAGTGTTGGATATGGGATATGTGGCAATGCTTCAACGCTGTGCCAGTGGAGGTTCACACTTGGCATTTGGAACCATTTCCTTATGAGGAGGGTGGTCAAACACTGGCACGGGCTTTGTAAAGAGCTGGTCAATGCCCAAACTGCCTCAGTGTCAGTGAGGCAACTGGACAATGACCTAAATAACTGGCTTGGACTTTTGATCAGTCCTAAATTAGTCAGGCAGTAGAACTAGATGACTTCTTTAGGTCCCTTCCAACTGAAATATTCCATTCCATGCCATTCCATTCCATTCCATTCTATAATGAGATGATGGAAAGCAGTGCCATGGAAAGAGACCTGGGGGTCCTGGTCAAGGGCAAGTTGAATATGAGTCAGCAGTGCCCTGGAAGCCAGGAGGGCAAACCATGTCCTAGGGGGCATCAGGCAAAGCATCGCAGCCGGTCAAGGGAGGCTTTCCTGCTCTGCACTGGAGTGGCCTCACCTTGGATATTGTATGTAGTTTTGGGCACTGCATTATAAGAAAGACATTAAGGTATTAGGGAGTGTCCAAAGGAGGGCAACAAAGATAGTGAAGGGCCTTGAGGAGAAGCCTTATGAGAAGTGGCTGAGGTCACTTGGTATGTTCATTCTGGAGAAGAGGAGACTGAGGGGAGACATAATAGCAGTCTGCAACTTCCTTGTGAGGGGAAGAGGAGGAACTGGCAGTGATCTCTCTGTGGTGACCCACCCAGAGGGTGGTTGGGCACTGGAACAGGCTTCCTAGGGAAGTGGTCACAGCACCAAGCCTGACACAGTTCAAGAAGCAGTTGGATGATACTCTCAGGTATATGGTGTGACTCTTGGGGATTGTCCTGTGCAGGGCTAAGAGTTGGACTCGGTGATCCTTGTGGATCCCTTCTTTCCAATTCAGGATCTTCTGTGGTTCCATGATTCTGTGTAATCCTTTCTCCTTACAGTAAAGGAGCCCTGCTTTCTTGTTCTTCAGAAATTATAACTAAAATAATTACTGTCTCCAGTGTCTGACCAGTATTATCTGGTTTCTGCAACTCCTATCCACCTTCAAGGCATGAGAGTGTTGTACTGTCTTGTCCTATACCCTGGTAGGTTCCATTTCTGTGTGCCTTTATGTGTGGTTTCTCTATCCATATAAGGCTTTTGGTTTTGCTTTTGTATTCATTATACGGCTTCTATTTCTTTAATTCTAGCATTTCCATACACTAATATCACTAATTGCTTTCCATAGTTTCTTCAATTTCTTTCTTTAATGGTCAGATTAAAAACTGTGCAGTCTAGTAACAAACAGAGAAATGTTACAGAGAAGTCAGTTCAGACTGTGTATATTCCCAGGTTTATGCTGGAAGTCAGGATTCAACTTCAGATCAGAAAAAAAGAGACAAACTGTTTTCCAAAGACACTGTTCTTATGGTGGTGTGTGTTTTCAGATTAGTCCTATGAGTGTGGCAGAGGTTTGGACAGGGAACATCAGTTCTTCCCCATTCCTAATCCACATTTAAGAGTGTTTGCAAACAGATAATATTTCACAAGAAAGAGAGATTAACAGATTGATTTATTTCCCCTCTCCCCAAGTGCTACTTTTAAACACAAAGAAGAAGTAGGCATTTGGAAGCAGGAAAGTAGGAAAAGAAGGACCAGATGCTTCTAGGCAGATTTGCCACTTGAATTTTCCATGTTGCACCCATTTCACAGCCATTCTTTGAAAATACTCAGGCTGTGAATGGCTCAAAACTAAACAGAACTGAATGATTTAGTAGAAAACAGGAGTGGGTCATTTCCTTCAATTTCTGGTCAATCTGCCTTGTGACTGGAGTGTGAGGAAATGAAGGAAGACGAAAGGAGTGTCATGGTAGAAGTGCCAAGGTGCTGAATTTCAGAATAAATCCATCTCCTGGCAACTCTGCACATTTGCTTTCCTTTCCCTCTACCAAGTGTTGTGGTACAGTAGAATACAAAGTCAGCAACAACTTTATGTCTTCCTGCTGAAAAAATATCACTGAATGCAAGACAAAGCAAACACACAAGTGAATCAGAAAATGGATTCTCTCCTATCCAGACATGTTCCATCCTTCTATGTAAAAAGATGCTGAAAATATTACTCCTGCATAATCATTTGGTTTTTAAAACTAGAAACTTGAGGAAGAGGAGAGGCTCCAGTCCTGGTGTATTGCCCAGTGTTCTAGTAACAATACCAGCTGAGTGCTATAATTAGTGCTCTGCATACACCTTGCTCTATCTCTTCCTAACTCTTTTTTTAAGCTTGCCACTTCTAAATTTAAGTCAGGCATCTTAAACTAGGACATGAATGCTTTAAGATTAACATTCAAAACTTAATTTTACATGAGCTTACCATTCTCTGAGCCAGTCTGGTTCTGGGCACAGATGGAGTATGTTTCCCTTTATCATCTCTTTACTTCTTTCGTCTCAGAAATGAAGCAACCAGTAAAGTGGTTTTAACTAACACGATTGTTATCATAGTTGGGATTAAAGAGGTAATATGCAGCTCAGTGATGGTAGTCTCTGAAGATGAACTAACTCCATTTCTTGTAACTGTGGTATTGAGTTCAAATCTGCATATATGATGGACAGGCAAACCTTGCTTTTCATAGGCACCAGCTTCAACTTACGGATGGACAAGGCCTCAAATGACACAAAAAAGCTCTCTGCCACACTCCATTTGTCTAAATCACATTCTGTTGCTGATGATAAAAGAAGAAAATCCATTTGAAGAATGAACCTTCTCATAATATCCACATTTTCCTAGGAAGGATTTTTCAGGCAGGAAGTAGTCCAAAGGAAAAGATTTAAAATATTCTTGCATTTCTTTTATGAGCCAGTCTATCAGCTCTTAATTTCATAGACCTTTTGACACAATCAAAGGCAGCTTTCCCTCTTGTCTTACAGGTATACTTCCAAGCTAGAGCCAGAAATAAGCCTGTAATGTGACTCAGGTGACTGATCACATTAAAAAAGAGTAAAACCCAGTGACAGAAAATTCACGAAGAACCAGTGGCCTGCTATGTTTTGCATGATTCATTGTTGGCCAGTGAATAAATTTATAAAATGACAACTTAGAGTCTGGGGAAAAAAGTGACTGGCAAAGGATATAATGTATATCTATCACAACTCCCCATCTCTATTAACAGAATGGCAGGAAGGGAGGTAGCTTCTGATCTAAAAGTTAAGACAAATGCAGAATTTTCTTTGCTGAAAAGTTACCTCAGTAACTTGGCAGTGTGTACTTGTTATTCCCCAAACTTTCTATCTGCTCTGAAATCCTGTGCTACCCTCCTGTGACATTTTCTTGCATGCGCTCCACTGAAGTTTGGGTCTATTGTTTCACAACAAGGGAGCTGATCCTTCAGCAGTTACTTATTTATTGAGGTCACTTGAGGTCGGTGATATGGGGTTTATGGAGTGCTTTTTTTTTTTAGAATACGGTCAGTCTGGTGTGTTGGAATTCCTTTCATTTTGCAAAGAGGGAGGTAGATTGTGAAGGAGTTTCATTTTAAAATTAAGTACATATCAACTGCGTAGGTCTGTGCCTGCATTGTATGTATAACTGGCAATTTTCAGTTTGTGTCACCACCCTGTCATGATTTTGGTTTGATATTGATGGACTCATGTAGCTTTTCATGAGCAAGATCTTACTTCTTCATTTTTCATTGAGGCTTTTTTTCTTTTTGTGTGTGTTATGCAGCAAGGAAGGGCTACTCTCTGCCTTACTTCTCACATTTCCTCCTTGCCTGGGTGACAGGGGATTTGTTGACATTTGCTGCATGCCCTGTTGCTATTATAAATCGGAAGCTACATTTCAAGCTTCAGCACACTCAAGAGTTAAGCTGTGCTGGAAAGGGACAATGAAAAATATAAATGGAAGAAATTTGAAGACGTGAAAAGGGAATTTTTTGGGGGAGTCCTTTGTTTTAAAGCTTTTAAAAACAGGATGAGGGAAAAAAAATCCTTGTAAGGATTTTTTAATGTAAACTTTATAAAGTTGAGATGGGTCTCTTTTTTGCTTTGTTTGAAAAACTGGATGCCTAAAGTTATGGTTCTGATTCTTTGTTTAGTCACTAGAGTTTGCCACTCGGAAATCTTCCCCTGAAACAATCTTCAGTGCAAAAAGTATAGATTTCGTGATGTGAAACATTTTCCAGAATTATGAAAGTGTCCTTCTAAATAGTGGTTAGTGTCAGGATTTTAAGGAGTTGATAAATTTGACTAAGACCCCCCAGATTTCTGATTGTATAATATACAATTAATGAATACCGACTGTTCCAAAAATGAACAAAGAAAACTCAAAGCAAAGTAAATTTTACAAATCATGCCAAATAAAATATTCCATCTGATCAGTCACCGATATTTCTTTATAATTTCACTTTTTGGAAATTTATATAAAAATGTTTGTTCTCTTATGTTCTATTTCAAAAGGGAAGGGGTGTTTTGCAACAGGATATTTCCCTGATATGAAAAACTGGATTCTTCTACAATTTCAGTGGCCAGATTTTCTAGTCATTTAGGAGCTCCAAGTGACCTTAAAAGCAGTGTGAGTACAAATCAGTTTATTTATCTGGGCTACTCACAATGATGTCTGTTTAGTTAAGTGTAATGCAGGCAGTCAATTTTATAAATGTGGCCACAATTCAATACCACAATCCTTAAAAAACTTGAACAAATAGAAAGCATGAAATAATAGAGAGGAAGCATATAATTTGAAAATACTTTTCATGACCTATTTTACATTGTTTCACAACGTTTCTTCTCTTTCTCTGGGTTAATTTACTGCATAATTCAAACCTGCAGATAATTTCAAACTCTTTTCCTTTATTATTAGCTATTAAATTTTATTTAAGCTTGATCGTTTTTAAAGGGATGGGTGGGATAAAATGAAGCTTCTAATTTTGCATCCTGCTCTAATCTCCGAGTTGATACTGCTCCAGTCTGGGGTTTTACATAGTAATATATGGGTAGCAGATAGAGAGATGTATGTGATACACAGCCACACCTTTGCGTATCAGCCTCGAGATGGGCCTGGGTGTTTTGCAGTGGTGGCTGTCCGAAACAGTCCCTTCTAGACTTTCGACCAGATAATTTCCTTATGAGGGAACCTCCTGTATTTTCCACTTGGGGTGGGCTTGGGGTTTTATTTTTCGGGGGGAGTTGTTATCCCTGAACGGCAGTCCCCCTGCCCTTAAGTTTAAGGCTATTTTCAGAGTTGGCCAAACGTTTGATATTTTTTTGTAATTATCGTTAGGATTTCCGCCCCCTCCCTTCCCCACAGGCGCAGACACAGGAAAACCAAAATTGTGATTTAGATATTTGGTCCCAGCGGCCCTGGCTGTGCTCAGCAAATGGTTCCATGTCACTCGCTGCATCACAATATCGGCGCGGCGGCTCTCGGTGGCAGCTAATCCTCTGAGCCCGTTAATAAGCTTAGGAGCACGTTCATTGAAGACTGACGCGTTAGTCACAAACAGGGAGAAAATATCTACTGGGGGAAGCTGAATTGGTTTTAATCATCTGCTAATCACCAGTAATGAGACCTACTCTGGGGAAGAAAAGAAAAACAGATAGTCAGAGGGAGGTTTTGTTCTTCACAGCGGAGTAACAGGGAATGAGAGGGCAGCTGTTATTAGGAGAGAAAAGACGGAAAGAAAGGAGGGATTTGGCCAGACCAGATGAAACTTCTTCTGTGGCGCACTGTTTTGTTAGCTGAGTGTTTCTTTCATTCAGACTCCAAAACTTCAGATCTGTCAGCCGCTCTGAAAGCCCCAGNTCTCCTGCTCCTGCTCCTGCCCAGGCCCAAGGGCTGGGGAGGCTGGAGGTGCCCCCGCCTTTGGGGCACAGAGGGAAAGGCGCCTTCCCGCCCATCCCTCGCCACCCGCTTCTCGAGGCTGGACTGCGGGGCGGCTGCTGGGCACACACCAAAGGCAGGACTAGGGTGGGGAGCTTCGTTCTGCGGGTGAAAGTGGTGCGAGAGGCAGAGCTGTGATGCTCAGTGAGAGAAGCGAGGACGGAACTGCGTTCCGCGCACTGTGCAGAGGCGCGCTCCGAACGGCCAGGTGTTGCTGTGAGGACCTGTGCAAGGCGCTGGGTAGGGCAGGTCACTCGATTCCTTTGCAGCAGGCCCTGGGTATCTCCTTCGGCTAGATCACGTTCACTTATTTTTAAAATTTTAATTTGGTTTAATTTTTGGCTTATAATTGTGCATCTGGCTCAGAGAGAGGAAGAAAGCCCTTAGCTACATTTTTAAAAATCCAATCTTGGATGAGCTCTTTAAGTGATTATAAAGTTGACTAAATGTAAAAGCTTTGCAAAGGCAGTAATTTCAGACACACTTCTGGCTGCTAAGACATGTCTATGTTTCATTTTCTATATATTTTTAGGGAGCTTAAGTGGGGTGGGTAGCTCACTCATTGGAAAAAAAATAAAAAAGGGAGGGGGTTTTAAATGTCATGCTTCATTTGGCTGTATGGAAAAGCTGAGTATCAGATGTCCTGTCAGGAAATATGATACACTGATATACAATGTGCAAACATTTTATTTTGAAGAACTCCTTCACAGTCTCACTTCATGGAAGTGAGTTGCCCAACTTAGTCACACAGCAAAGAGAAGTCTACATCCTGATTTAGGTTTAAGTTCTTGGTTTAGAGCTCATGGCAACAGTTTATCTGAAAGAGAAAGTGTGCCTCAGGTTTGGTGGTTTTTTTTTTTTTTCTGTGGCTCCAATAATTCTTATCTTCACCATCAGGAAATGGGTCCCAGTACACTAGGATATGGAGAGAACATTAGCCGGGATAACTTTTTTTAACCTCCTCTTTATAGCTTGTTTAGTAAGAGTGGAAGTGAAAATTACCATCTTTTACTGAGAATCATCAGAGCATCATGTTTCTGATTTTGGAGAAAGTCTCTCTGGAGGTCTGGAGGTCTGGTGCTTGAGAAGCTTTATATGTGAGGGCAGACAAACTTCTCGAAATGTCTGTTGTTATGATAAGACCTTATTCTAATGCCACCTAAAGTCCTTTGATTTACAGTGAGAACACAGAAACAGTTATTTTGTAAAGAAAAGAAAAATCCTCTTTCTGTGTCCTAAAAGAACCTATTTGTGTTGCCATTTACCCCTGTTGAGTTACTCCTGGTTGTGCAGCCCACCTTGAATGAATAATAGATAGTTTCTTAAAAGTGGCTGTTTATTTTGGGGACCATCATCTTCACTGATGTTACACAGATAGCCTGAAAGGTCTCACAGAAAAAAAACCTAAATAAAATGCCATTGGAAACCAAGCGTCTTCACAGGTGTTTAAGGCAGAAAGAAATCTCTTTCCTGCCTGTTCAACAGCTCTAGGATTCTCAAGCCATAAACAGTTAGGGATTGTCATGTGATCCGCAGCAGGAAGATAGTGTGCAGAAAGTGGTGTTTCAATATATTGGATTGAAATCTGAGACCGAAAATGAGCTTCAAAAAATGCCTTTCTATTCAAAATGAAACCATCAGAGATGCCAGACACAATCATAGTGACCTTATGTATACACTCCTTCCAATTTAGGAGCAACTTTCCATTATAGTGAGCATGTCATCAAAGCCTTGAGGTAATGTTTAACTGCACTCTTTTTCTTTTCTTTTTCCATGAGTATATTCAGTATTGTGCTGATGTTTTCTCAGTTAGTTCATCTGTCTCCATATTTTATCTTTCTGTCTGTCAGGCTTATTAGCATATTTTGACAGATTAAAAGGCTAAGGTCAAACAAGCAAATCCCCAAAGAAATACTGCTAATTATTGTCATATGTTTTTTAAATACTTTTGCTTCTTCAAAGAATTTCATAAGGAAGTAAATTCAACTTTGCAGCCTGTTTCTTTCATGAGCCCCTTGTCTTTTTAACATCACTTTTCCCAGCCACCCCCTGGTGCCCCTACTCTCACTCTCATTTCTTTAGGCAAGCAATTAGCTACTTACAAAATTGCAAGACTGTGCTTCAGATAAGTTGCATTTGGTGGAAGTTACCTGGAGTACATACTGATGCACAGACAATAAGTAGTGTTCAATGAACCAGCAAACACAGGTTTGGGTGACTTTTCTGTTTCACAATGTTTGGAGTAGTGAAAGTCCCTTTTTATTGCTGGCAAAGTGACACATATCCTTCTTCCAGAATCCTGCTCAGGGGCTAGTGGGTGCTGCATACAGCTGTGGTCAACAAAGGGGTCTTTCACACTCCAGCATTTTCCCTGTCTTTGGTGAGGAGGATTGATTATGATCTGGAGGTAGGATCAGAAGGCAAATGAGCTGCATGTTAGTACCAGATGCTGTACAGCTTTCTTTACCTTCAGCTTCTTAGAAGACAAAATAGCAGGTAGATGGTCTGAACATGAGTGGCAAAAAAACCAAACAAACAAACAAAAAACCCAACACAGAAGTCAAATATTCAGTAGGGAAGAATGATTGCAACCACAGTCAGCTGAATATTCTCTGTGTTCATTGGTGGCCAAGGTAAATAATAAGGTAGGAGTTGGTCAGATAAAGGAAAATATTGGCTTCTTGTGAGGATGAGACAACAGGTGGCTAAAATAAATAGAGAGGGAATGCTTTAGGAACAAGATAAGCAATAAAACAATCCTAATTAGCTTAATGAGTAGACATGTATTTATCTTATGTCTCCACTTTTCTATTAATTTTTGGACACTTGCATTCTTCAAGACAATATATCTGTTTTTTAAAGAATTAATTGTTTGACGAGTATGCAAAGGTAGCATTGCCAAACCTTGTTCATGGCAGGTAAATCATTACATGGCCTAAGACAGTGTTCATTAGCAGCATTGTCAATCAAGTGGGAGTCCTGCCAGAGAATTGCTGATGATACGACAGGGTCAGAGACGAAGATATTCAGTCTCTATTCATCCATCAGATTTTTTTTTTTAAATCAATTTACAGCATGATAATTGAGTCAAGTTTATTGTGCTGCCCCTCAAACAATGTAGGATTTGGCGATTATAAATCTCTTGGTATTGAGACCACACAAAAAGAGAAAGAGGAAGAGAGAAAAAAGGAGGAAGGAAGCAGGAGAGTTGGGGTAGGGTGGGGAGATGAAAGCTAATTGCTAATATAAATATTTTAAAAAGGGAAAGTTTGAAATGGAGAAGACCTGTCCTTAAGATCAGAAAAGTAGCTGAGAGATGAAGTCCTCAGTTAAAGAAATTCTTCACTAAAGGTGAAGGGCTAAATTGCCGTTCATATATCTGTATCATTTGAAATTATTCCACTGATAAAACCAATGTTCCCTGGGGAACAATACTGCCTTCAAAGGTATTGTTTCTTTTTGCTGTGTTGGAGAGCCCTTTTGTAAAACATATTCCCCTTCATATGTGCAACTGTGTGTGCCTATGTGCACATATGTGCGTGTAAGGTCTGTGTGCTGACTAGGTCTCTGTGTCAGAAGATAAAAAAAAAAAAAAAAAAGCTGTGGTAGGGGAAAGTGAAAAGTCACTTTCTAAGGCAGAAACAGAAGTGCTTTCTACAGGGAGGAAAGCCTTTGTCTATCAGCTGGGACATGGCTCTGATTTCCAGGGCAAATGTCCAGCACTGTATTTCCAGCCCAGGAAAAAGGGTTTGTAAGCTTCCCTCCCATGACCTGCACTCTTCTCACTCTTATACCAAAGAGTTAAAGTAAGTGTTGTTGCCATCATGCACAGGCTTCCTGTAAACTGATGTTACTGATAAACATGTGCTTGCATATCCACTTTCCTCAGTTCGCTGTTTGGCTGATTTCAGACACATGATAACCAGATCATTCCTAAGTTTTTGTATAATTGCGTTTAAATATAATTTTGAGCAATTAAAATGAATGGGAGAGGAATTCATATGAAATCTGTCTCAAAATAAACCTATAAAAGTGTCGCATTCCAGGGTGATTTCTTAAACTTCCTTTCATACAGCAATTGTCCTCATGAGCTCTCCTCTCAGACCTCTGACTCTTTTCTGGGGCTCATCAGGCTGATGCTGAACATATTTAAATCCTTCCCATAAAAGGTTTAGTCTAAGTTGCTTCTCCAGTACTTGTTTGAACATTAAATATGCAAATAATCATCATTACACTTCCAACAATTACACATGTTTGCGAGCACCATGTCAAGTACTGGCAGCAGTGCAATCATTTGTAAAGACAAATATTCCATTCCAAGAGATGTCATGCTGCTTAGAAGATTTCTTTTTGTATTAGTAGCCACACTGCTGCTTCATAAAGTGTGCAAATGAACGTGACAGTGCTGCCAATAGCTGCCAGTTCCTTCCTCTCGGCAGAGCAGATGTCAATCAACCATCCCAAACAGACAAGGCCTCAGTACTGCTGCAGACATTAAACATGTAGGATGGAGAAGGGAGGGCACAAACAACACAGGCAGCACAGGGGCTCGGCATACTCCTCGCTCTCCCTCTCCCTCCTCCTCTCCCTGAGCCTCTCTCCCTCTCTCTTTCTCTCTGAGGAGGCCCGAGGCCGTTGGAATATTTTAATTTCTGATTTCTGACTATATTATCATGTGTTTGTAACAGACGAATTGTAATTTGTAGCTCTGAGGTGATATGAAAAGCTGCCTGCGACCGTAGGACAGATGCAGGCGTGTGTGGCAGACTTCACTTCTCTCCTTGCTGCTTTTGCGTCCTTCTCTCTCTCTCTCCTGCTCTTTATGTAGTTATGGATAATTGTCAGCATTCATTTTTATCACATCCAAAGTAGCAGCTTAGAGAAGATGCAACTTTAGTCAGGACTAATCTTGCCTCCTCCTGAAGTGGGAAAATCCCAAGTATTTCAGGGTCCTATTGATAACCCTTGTGCCTTTTTTTCCATAAAAGACGAATGACTCTGGCAAGCTTGGGAGACTGCAGATAATGGGATTGACTTGGTACTTAAATCTCAGTGAACCAAGACAGCATAAGTAATTAGTGAATTGGATCCATACTGGGGTGCTAATGATGGCTAATACTGCCCCACACCATTCTAAAACCCACAAGATACACATCCATCTAACTCAGATAAAACCGAGGGGACACTGCTTTTGCGGGCATCATTTATTTCTTCCTTAGCACAGAATTTATGCCCTTTCAAAAAATAAATCTAATTTTCCTGGAGTGACATCCAGAAGAACAAGTGACCATTCTGTCAGAAGAGTTCATTATGATCACAAATACCTCTGGTGTTTTTAATTAAAAAAGGCTAATTAAGAGAAACTATGCATTTATCTTCTTATCTACTTGTCAAGGGAAAAGTCACAAACTCTAACTATAAACTGCTAGAATGGGAAAGGCAGTTCATATTTTTAATCTTTTTTTATATTTTGCTTTTCATTTTCAAACAGACTGAATCCTCACAAAGGAGAAAGTTCATTTAAAGAAAGTATTTCTCTTCTTGAACCCAGCACTCCAACTTTTATTAAGTGTAGCTTAACCTTGCATGCTGATTTTCCTCCAGGTTAGTATAATTGTGTACAAACTAGCATTCTGCCTCATTTTTCTTTTCCCACAGAGTGATAGCACTTTATCAGGATAATTTAGATAAATGCCTTTCTATAGGGTTTGCTTATCCTTCCAGGAGCTATGATCGACAAACAGCCACAAAAGATGAATGGCATCGTGTTTTGATCAAATGTATTCTCATCTAAAAGTAGAGAGGGTTTCAAGGTGAGGGGAATGTCTGTTTTCCTCAGATGCAATTGTCAGAGGGTGGTGCTTCTCCCCACCCCACCCCCCAATCCCCATGCCCTCCAGTTTGTTACAGTGGCTGCAAGATAGGATGCTTCTTCATGTGAGTGTGTGCATTGCACATATCCAGGGACAGCTCAGTAGATGATGTTTTGACTTAATCCAACAGTTTTAGCAAATAGTTTTTTAGAGGTAGCTGAAGACAAGGAGTTTGTTTGTGTGTGGGAGAATGACACACAGAAACTAGGAACTCAGGTACCCAGCTTTCTTGCTGTCAACTAAATCCTAAAGCCAGAAAACTCTTGCCTCTTTCAGCTTCTTATTTGCGATTAGTCCTGTTGCTATGGGACTTTAAAAAAGGTATGAATCGAGGCAGGCTTGGATTGTAGCATATAAAGGGTTAAGATGAAATATTAGTCATTAAAAGCAGAAAAANCCTTTTCTTACCTTCCCCTTTCTTCTTTCCTTTCCTCTCCTTTCATGTCCATTTTTTTGTTCATTTCCTTTCTTCTCTTTTGTGCTCTTTTCCTTTCTTCCCTCCCCTTCCCCCCCCCCCCCCTCTTTTTTTTTTTTTTTCTTTTTTTTAAATAAGGATTAAGATGAAATCTTTCTTTTTCTGTGCTGGGTTATTTCAGCAAGTACCTCAGTAGGTGTGTGTGTGACCACAGTAGGAAATGCTTTTTAAGGAGAACTACATATTCCATATTTGAAGAGAAAAAGCTGTTTAATGCAGGGCCTCTTCGTAGTCCTTATAAATCTGTAACTGATTAGGAGGCATTCAGAGCTAATGTAGGATGAAAAGATGGGTAGATTGTCGGCAAGAAGGCGGAAGCGGGGGTTGGTTGGTGTAAGGATCTGAACTGGATTAGTACAAACCCAAGTTTCAGTTGGGATGGAGCTAAAGTATTAGCCTGGAGGCAGGAAGACTGCCCTTCATCAGCTGAAATACTCTCACCTCAGTGACTCTGCTTCTCGAAAACCAGAGATTCCCCTGAAAGTAGTGCTTTGCAAATTTGCAAATTGAAGCTTTAAACTCATCCTATCTGGCCCAGAAATCTTTCTTTCCTTCTTTCTTCACACAAGAACTTTTAGCTTGTGTAGTTGCTAGATACATGTATTTCTAAAATGACAGGCATTTTTGTAATATTAATAAATCACATTGTCCTTCAAGTCTAAAACTGAATTCTGCCACCTCCACAGTGAGGTTTCTTTTTGCATTTCTACTTAGCACTGATTTACCTGATTTCTTCTAGCTTTTAGGGCTTGTTGTAATACTCAAAAAGAAAACAATTAAAAATCTTATTTTCACCATGCAAGACCTGAAGCTCTTTATCCTGAAGAAACCTGAAATATTTTAGTCCACATAAATAACCAGGATTCCCATTTTATTAAAAGCATTTTTGGGGAAGTACTGCAGTGTGGAAGGGTAGAGTAAGAGTATAAGAAATATTGTTAAGGATACATAATATGTGAGGCTACATATTCTGCAAAATTTGAATATCGTTTGTTAAAGAAGCTCCCTTTCCTTACTATAACTGTTCTTACTATAACTGTTTGCCTTCCATGGGTTTAGCTTTCAGAAAAGGTTCATTGTTTATGTTCCTAACAGCCTGCATTTCCCCTTGAATATGATGAATACAGCTGCAGGACCCTGCATCACCAGTTCTGGAAGTTTTTCAGATCGTGGAAGTCTTTAAAGAGTTTTCTAGCAGAAAAAGAAATGCCTCCCTTCTTTTGACCTAATTTTCTAAAATATTTAGTAGTTACTCCCATTTCTGCTATCTTCCCTAAAAACAGCCCTAGAAATTTTAGGCACAGATAGAAATAATAGCATCACTGGACAATGGCATCTGAAATACCGCAATTCTCAATTTTTACTTCTGAAATATCACTCCCCATTTTTTCTCACTAATCAAGACTTTGGCAGAAATCAGAAAAAAAAGAAAGCAGAACTTATATGTAATATATCCACTTACACCTAAGATTTTCACACACTATTAGCAGAATTACAGAGGTTCTAATAAACAATATTAAATATCAGGCATTTGGCTAAAAGCAGGTCCATACCCAAGGTTGTAGAAAAAGAAGGGTCATTTTTATGAAGATACTGACCTTTCCCAGACTAAGATCTGTCACACATTTCTTTTTCTAATGTTTCAAAAGGAGATCAGTTCATTCACACATATTTTCTAACAAGACTTTTTAACTTACAGTAAGAAAAAGCAAAAATAAAAAATCTACAGAGTCCTTTCATGAATTTGAAGGCAGGATAGACTATATTAGTTAACTACTTTTTGATGCTGAGGTGTGGAAGTCAAGATAGCACTTATTTTTCCCACCCATTGGAAAAAATAATATGAGTTGTTTGAGCACCGTCATACAAGGGAAGAAATATAGAAGAATGAATTCTGAATTACTTTTCCCTGCTGTAAAATGCCCAGATTCTTCTTGTCTGCTGTGAGAGTTTGTAGTGCGTGTAGATGAGTAGTGGAAGCAGAAAAGGTTTATGTAAAAGGAAAGTGGAAGCAGTACACATAAACAACTGTTTCCTTGGACTTCTTATTTTCACTTTCCATGGTTAAGCATGCATGGCGGGACGGCATAAAGAAACTGGTCTTATTTTAAAGAAAGCAACTCAGAATACCATACTTTGATTTTCACTTCTTATACCAGATATCAGGATACTGCTGAAAAAGTGCCAGAATTAAAAGTAATTCCCTCAACTTGAGCAGAGTCCTGAAATCTGCCAGTTACTGGCATAAATCCACTGGTTTGAAAGTTTGAAAGCAGGCTGAGAAAATTTAGTAGTAGTTTGTGTTTGTTTGTTCCTGACCACTGATAGCATGAGCTAGCAGCTGGTAAGAGAATAAAGGAAAATGTGCGTGTATTGGAAGCAGACAATTTATAACATGAAGTGATTATTCTCAGTCTTAAACATCAGAACTTGTGCCTTAAAAATAATAATTTGCTTGGACAATTTTACAACTGAGCATTTAGTTTTTCCCCATTTTTCCTTCTTCAAAGATGTGTTGGAATTTGTAACCAACAAGATACATAATTTATCAATCTTGTACTTTTTTTTTTTAAGAGACTTTTTTCAATCTCGTGCCTTTTAAAGCTTATTGCGATTCCTAGTTTGGTAAACCTACATCTCCACCTAGTGGTTTCACAGAAAGGAGAAGCAATGTGAGCATCCAGATAGTCTGCAATGCAACACCAGTGTGAAGAAACTACATTCTTTCTGAAGGAATTATTCTAAAAGTTGTGATTAAATATACATGTATATATATGCATGCTAATTGAATGTTGACATTTCATTGCCATATGCAATTATATAATGGCTCTTTTATTTCTTAGTCTTACTTAGTAATTTCAGCTACCAACAGAAAAACAAAATTTTAGTGCAGCATTGGTTCATCTTGTATTTTTACTAACCCCCTAAACCAAGCTTGGACAGTGATGGAAGATTCCTGTCTTTCCTATACCCACATCTCTGATGCAGAGTGTTACCAAAGGCATAAACTAAGCACAAAACGACTAGCAAAACTTTGAAAATGCCCTGGTATTTCTCCTTTGCACAGTGATGTTTTTTATAACCCTCTGGTTCAGGATACTTTATATCTGCTGTGCGGAATTTTCAGGAAATCCATGAAGGTAAGAGTGTACAAAGAGTGCAAAATGAGTGTAGCTTAGATAGCAGGGCAGGAAAGATTCTTAAAGGAGTACTGTCCTTTCCCCAAAAGATTAATATTGTATTTTCTTGACTCTCAGAAAGAATGTCTCTAAAAAGAAGTTATGAAAGATATTTTTGAAAGATTTTTCTTCAGTACAGAGGAAACTGGATTGCTGAAGAAAGCTTCAGTGCCAACACAGTTGTTTACTGTCCCATACAATCACCTTAAACCATCCCTGCTAGACCTACCTCAGCATATAAAGAAGACCCCTTCAGGTACACAAAGAAACTAATATCGTTCAGTACCAGCAAATCGATTTTTAAAAAAAAAATAAAATATAGGCAGAAATTAAATTGGTCTACTGATCCTGTCCAAAATATCTTATTTTTCTCAGCTATAGTTCTGATTCCTCTTTCGTGTCTCTGCAGTGCAAGTCACTTCACACAGCAGTGAAAATCCTATTCTTTTAACAAAACATTCAGTTCCATAGGACTTTTCGCGGTGCACAAAATTAAGCATGTGCCTAAACCTGTGTGAGACTGGATCCTTCACATGGACAGTAGATGTACTGTTAATTAAATGCTGCTTGTAATAAAATATATTAAAGTGATTGAAGCTTCTGTAGCTGCAGTGGGCCTAGAAAGTACAACAATCCTTCACTGTAACGTAGAATCCTCATGTCAGAAACATGTACAGTACTCAGAAAGAGTATAATTAATGCACATTAACATATATACTCAGAGACAGAATATATGAAGAGGGTGCTTTGGGACATGGTTAAAATTTTTGTGACTTCAAATTAGAGAAATTTTTAAAATCTCCAGTTCAGCAATTTAAAATGATTAAATGGTATCATAACATTGTCCTAAAACCAAGCAAATGTGAAAATATGGGTTTATTTTATTAATGAGCTACTCCAGCCTTAAATATTGTTTTCCACAAATACAATAAGTATTGATTTTCTTAGCTAATTAAGAATGGATGGTCACCTACAAATAATTAAACTAAATATTTAGTCTTGTATAGTTAAATGAAAAATTAGATGCTTATTTCAGAGATGGGTAGCATGTGAAGGTCATTAGAGAATCCAAAGTCAGTATTGGATTAAAGCTGAGATGCTCTGCTGAAGAGAAAGGAGGAATTATTTTGGAGAAGGAGGGTCATTTTGGCTCAGACTGAGAACTACTGCTATCTGAGATGGTCACTGAAATTCAGAGGTGAAAATTGGAGGTGAAAACGAAAGCTCATTTTTCCTGTAGAGAGAGCTCACCCTTCTCTTGAACAATGAGACCTGCAGGGCACTGTCAGTCAGCACAGTGAATTTACCAGCAAGAGACCCTGGCTGGGCTTGCCCTGAGCTCTGGTGGCTTGCTGGGCTCCTTCAGAGCAGCTAGAAACAGTGTCCTTTTATGCATACTATATCTGACACATACATGTCATAGATGGATACCAAGTACTCTTGACAGTACCCAGTTAGAAGCCGTTTGGGCAGACAACACAAGTGCTGCAGAACTCTGGATTAGCTTTTGGGCAGAAAACTCGGGCTGGTTGAATAACACGAAAACCCCCACACCTCATTTCCTTGTTAATTTAGCTGACCTCTGACTTCTTTACATTTCAGAATTAGATAAAAAAGTAGGCTATATAACTTTTCAGAGCAGAAAAAAAAAGTCACAATGCTGTCATTTTTTTTTTTTGGCTTTGTTTATGTGGAACCCAAAAAGTGGAAATTCAGCCTCTTTAGGAAGCAGATAAGGTCAGAGTCCATCTGGGCTTGCTCAGTCTTTCTTGCCAAGTGTTGGTTGTGCTCTGTCCAACTGTTTAAATCCATGCCAACTGTCTGAGCTCTGTAAGTAATCTAAGTAGTTGATTAAAAGGTTCAGTATGACTGAGCACTCTTCATTGGCTGTCGCAGCAATAAAAGCGCCATAAGTGTTAGTTTAATGATATGTGTAAGAGGATGAAGAATCTTGTGTTGCTATTCAAAAGATATTTTTGCTTCTCCTTGCTGTAAAATTCATAGTCTTACAATACAGGTAGCAGAAATCTAGAAAATCACTTGCTCAGGAGAAAAACAAAACAATTTGTGGCATTTGACAAAAACTCGTTTCTTTTTAGGAAAACTTCAGGCCCCAGAAATGTTCCATAAAAATAAAGATTCAAAGTAGCAAATGTTCCTAAGTCCAGAGAGTTGCAAATATTTAAACCACTACACATTTCTTATCAGTTAATGAGATTTCTCATCAACTGCATCTTCAAGAGAATTATGTGAAACTCAATGATCCTCATCGGTCCCTTCCAACTCAGGATATTCTATGAAACATAAACGTTTGGAGAACTAACGACCAGATAGCAGTTTTCGTATCACATTGTCTTTGATCTAAAAGGAAGAGCAATTTTGAGCTTGCTTTAACAAGTTTTTGTTTTCCAGGCCAATAAGCTCATGCATGTCAACCTGTGCGTTATGTTCATGAGTAAGTGTTAAGACTTTCATTGAAATATTGAGTTTCACAAAGTATTTATCACACAGGTACAGTTAAGTTCACATGATGAAACTCAGGTTATTTTACTGTAATACAGTGAATGGATATAAAAAAACCAAACCAACCAACCAACCAA